>JAVSBS010011106.1:100234-118644 GCA_033124195.1 Coracias cyanogaster
AGTATATATATCTTCTACCACACATTTCTTCGTCCCTTCCTGCTGGATCAGCCTATCCTTTCTTCCTGTTTTCTGCTGCAACACTGGCCAGGCTTTGCCTTTCCACTTGCTCTGGCAGCTGCAGTCCCACCCTCGTCTCAGTGCTGAGCACACACAGTGATTACATATGTCTGTTGCAAATGATCATTTTCCCTTCTGCCTCCCAGCTACAAATTCCCACCACAGTATACCCCTCTTTAAATCTTTTCTTTATTGAGTTTCATCAGCATAAGGCCATTGTTAATACATCTGTTTGAAATAAAAAATAATTTCCCTGTGTCTGCCACCTCCTATCCACTACAGAGTCTCACCCGATTCCAGGTTCCAGTCGTGATTAACCGGCACACATGTGTTTCAAATAAAAGCTATCTTCTCTTCACACACACCCCCTCCCTCTCCCAGCTGTAGACTTCCCTACTGCATTCTCCTCATTTATAACCATTCTGCCTTGTTTCCAGCCATGCTCTCTCATTGGTGTCTTCCCTGTTCTTAATATTTGTTTATAGATGTGTTTAGCATCTTTCAAAGAAGAAGCTCGAAAAATGGTAAGAAAATATCCAAGTCTTCATTTTAGACACGGAAACTAAAGTCAGCGGAGTTGGAGAAATTGGCTGCCTGCTCCAGAGGGGTCACAGCACGCGGGGGGATGGCACCTGGGACTAGATTCTCATCTGGTATCAACTGGAACTGGAAATCAAGATCTTTGATCTAATGGACATGTGTCCTTGCATTGGATTGTTCTTCCTCCCTTTCCAAAGATTTTACTCTTTTCGGAGATAGATGTCTTTTGGAAGCATTACTTACCTGTGGTCTATATATTAGACTTAAGATGTATTAAGGAAGTGGTGGGTTTCAGATCTTCAGGCACAACGCTTCAGCTGTGCCTGTTATTCAATGGCCAGAGATAGTCTTAAATTTGTGGAAGATTAGGGCATGGGCCCATCCTTTCTCCCATCTGCACAGCAGATGGCTTCTGCATGTCCCTACTTTAACCCAGTGGGGCTCTGGGTAACTACCCTGGCTGCTCTTGCCTGTTGCTGCAATTATTCACACTCAAACTATGTTTTGGTTTACTATGCAAAAGCTCTCAACACTGAACTACTTTCCCTTCTTTTGGCTGTGCTGTTCTGAACATAACCAGAACATGACGGTGAAGACAGTCTTTAGGCTTCCCTGTGTTTATATTGTATCCCATAGCTGGTATTGCCAACCCCAGCTACTTAAAAATTATGAGTTGTCCTCCAAAGCATTACCAACAAAAAAGATTTAATTAGCAAGCAGTTGAGCTTGTTTGTCTGAAATCTTGCCTGAAGTCAAGATTTTCAGCTTTCCTCTGTGATTGTAGTGTATTTACATTGAAATGTAAATATTTTGTATTCTTTTTGTAAATGAAAACTAGAATTCCAATTTAATCTCTTGTTTTGGGAAGGTGGTGCCTCAGGAAGGAAGCACACCCATTGTCATGGGTCTCACTAAATACTTAAAAGAGTTGGGAACATGTTGCGAGACTTAACTCCAAAGGGAAGTTTGTATATACACCAGATAACGTCCCACTAAAGGTAAAAGTTGCTTGTCATTTATGTCACTTGCTAAATGTCACTTCCTAAATGACAGCAAAAACAGTGAAGAAAACCATCCAGTGCTATTTCTTTCTAAACATTATTTTGAATAAAAATGTCTATAGTATACACAAGTGTTTTATGTCTTAAGTTATTCCTCTCCTGTGAAATAAGTGTATTTAATTTTAAAATAATTTCCCCCAACAGAAGAAGGACTGCAGGAAGCCCAGTTAACAATAAGTAAACTGACAGCTAGAAGCACAGTATCAGAAAAAGATCCTTCTGACTATATTGGTAGAAATGTATGTGGGTTTCCAGATTTTGCTTTTCTTTTGTGGTTGACAGACTCAGAAGAATTAAAAATTATTAAATATTAAAGAGTTTAATTTAGAGACAATTTATCTGACCTCACAAAAAACTGGAGCAACTCAGAAAACTTGTCCAAAAACCGTAATAATACTTCTGCAAAATATTGTCTTGATCCTCTGGAAGAACATAGTAAGACAGACATTTTACAATGGTGAAATCAAAGAACAGAATTAGGGGAAATTTTGAATGAAGATACATAATTTTCTGGTTAAGACTTCAAACTAAAAGGACACTAAAGGAGTTAATTTAAATGTTGAAGCCTGTATATTACTGTGAGGGTGGTGAGACACTGGAACAGGTTGTCCAGAGAAGTTGTAGATGCTCTAAAACTCGATGTGTTCAAGGCCAGGTTGGATGGAGCTTTGAGCAACCTGGTCTAGTGGAATATGTCCCTGCCCATGGCAGTGGATTTGGATCTAGATGATCTTTAAGATTCCTTCCAACCCAAACCATTCTATGATTCTATGATGTGAAATGTTTTCATAGACAGCTTCTGTATCTAACATTTGATTTCTGCAAACATGAGAAACCATAAAGTGAAAGAATATGGAAGGAGATTTTAGACGCAACAAAATCCCTTACTTGCAGAAGTTAAAACCAAATAATTAGCTCAGCCTCCATAGTAAGCTGCAATCTTCAGCCTATGACATACTGGCCATTTGTTTCCTGTAAGACCATCTTGACATTGCTTGTTTAAGAAGGAGAAAAGTTAAAGCAAGGCTATCAGGGAGAGTAAGGTGAGATGAATCTGCTCAGCGCAGACCTCTCAAACCCTTTTTACTGAAAGTCTAATACAATCTTATGTGGCAGTGATAAACTTCTGGCACCATTAGGACATGTGAACTGGTGTAAACTGTGGGTCTTGAGAAATGGAAACAGATGTTGCCTTTACGGTATTGACTTGGAAAAAAAAAAAAAAGAAAGAGCAACTGTCACCTCCCTCCCTCTTTATTAAAAAAAAAGAGTGCTGTTGGGAAAGTGGAACTTTGCTTCCATAAACTATTATTTTTAAAAAGGGGTATCTTAAATGCAGGAGCTAACTTGAACACTCCTTAGGCTGTATCTGCCCCTATGGCCTGAACTGAACTGGATACTGATAAACTGCATTTGTCTGAAGCAGCTTGACTTACCTCTCTCACTCCTCCACACTCTCCTGCTCAACAGACCTAAAATGCCAAAGGTGTCTCTGAGGGCACAGGATGATCACAACCAAAGGGGTTAAGCAAGAACAAATTATAGGTGATCTCTATACTAGTTATCAGTTTACAATAGGCAATCCACTCCTGGATAACTTGTGATTTTCCAGGTGTTGGCCAAGATGGACAGTTTGGTCTTAAGTGTAAACCATGTAATAAGGGCCAATTTAATACCAACTTTTTATTTTGTTGCTGTAAAGTCAGGGGCCCTGTTCTGCCTTGTTTTCTGCAGATTCTTGAAGTTCTTTGTAGGCATAATGAAGGTTGTGAAGGTGTCTTCCATAAACAGGCATCTCTTTTTGGATTTTGCTCTGATATACAATTTTCTCACACAATTAGAAAAAGCATTCAGCGCCAGTACTGGCTCTTAGCTCACTGTCCATCCATCCTTCCACAGGCAGAGATATGGGCAGAAGGCTGTGCAGCCAGCAGCCCAGGCCCTTACCTTCCTGGCCCTGAAAAGTTTGGGGTAACTGAGATGCAAACACATGAGCTTGCTAAACTGTGGCTTTAGAGGAAAATGTGACTGGAAATGTTATACTTCCATGCAAAACACATATTCTTCTGCAAGTGCATGCCTGCACATTTCCTCAGCTCTGCTTATGAAACCAGCACTAGTGAGTGAGCTCCTCAGAGCTCTCTTTATAACATCATAGAAAAGAAAATTGTGGGTTTGGCTCATTTGTTCAAAGAACTGTTAACTGAGCTGCAGCTGCAAGGCTGAATACTTTCCTGACTTGTACCTCTGCAAGGACAGAAGACTTCTTGGGATCTGATCAAAAGACAAGAAAGCAAAGCAAAACTTGCAGAAGTTAGAATTTGCCTCCAACCATCTTTCATTTTTTACTGCTGGAAGTGGCACATCAGTAGGAACCAAAAATAACACAACCATACACTCTAACTTTCAAACCCCAGCAGAACTTGCAGGCCTGATGGTAGAAGTGCTTTATCTCAAGTCACGGCTCATAACATTCCCTTGTTGGTTCTGCAGTAGAATTATGAGAAGTAAATATGTGCATGCACACACATGTGCACCATGTAGGGTGTGCACTACAGGCTTTGCATGATCAGCAAACATTTGGCAGCTATCAACTGTAACAGCTTCCTCTTCACAAGTCTAATGACAGCCTGGTCTTCTGTATTCAAACCAGAATTGTTAATGTATTAAAGAGTTATGTTTTTAAGCTTGAAGGCATGAATGTTTTCATATTGAGCCCTGTATTTAATTCCTCTCTAGTTAGTTCACATACATGAGGCTGGTTTCATGGCTGGATTCTCTGCTTTCCAGTGAAGTGGAAATATTTTACAGAATTTTTCTCGCAGTAGAGTTGTTCATGTGTCCTTCAAAATGCGTGCTCTCCTTTTGGATTCAGTGATAACTAAGGAGAGCTGAAGTGTTGCTGAAGCCTTTCTGCAAGTAGAATTCCTTTACTAATCTGTCTATTTTCTTTGAAGTAATACTTAGCTGCCAATTTTTCTTAAAATTGACCAGTGATTAAAAAATTATCTATGGGGATAGACACACACACAGAGTATGATCAGGTAAGTCTTGTTACCTTGGAAGACTGGACTAAAATGACATGATATCTCAGTATGATACTTGCATGTCCTTCTTTCTACACTGGAGCAGCTATCTTATTCTCTCTGCACCATGATTATTCAAGATACGGACATGTTGCCTTTAACAACATAACCATATGTAGGGAATATTTTATGCAATTCAGTGTGGGATATCCCCATACTTACAGGTCTTGTAGCTATTTGTGCAATAGACCCATTTAACCGTTTTCAAATCTTCTGTGGTCAAAAGCTAAGCAATTCTCTCTCATATTACTTACAAGGTGTCTTTGCGCTATTTCACAACCAGGAGATTTAATAAGTCTCTATCACTTCACCTTTCAAATCTGTTTAAAAGTTAGACTTCTAATCCTACGTAATCATCAATATTTACTCTATAGTCAATAAGTAAATACCTCCAGGAGAATCACTTATCCTAAGAGAAACAAGTAGTTCTATGAGCATAGAGTGGTACATTTTCAAACTGGTTAGTTCCCTCTCTCTCCTTCCACTGGCTGGAGAGAAAACTTAGGCAGAATTAGTGGAGGTGAAATCTGGACCTTCCCGACTTCATTGGGAATTGCTCACATTCTGCCCGCTGGTAGCTACAGAGTACAGAGTGTTGGACTGCCTGGTGGTTGTATGATGCAGATAAGTACCCACTAGAGGTTAAGATATGAACACAGCAAATTCCTTTCTGTTAGTAAGTGGAGTTTTAAAATAGATAGAACCCAAATATTCTTTTCATCTCATCTAGCAATTAGTCTTCAAGCCAGAAAATTAGGGGGATTATGGTGTTGCTTCATTGCTGCAATTACAAAGGCTTCCTTTGATCTTCACTGCTGCTCTCCAAAACACTACCAAAGGTGAGCCAATAGCATCATCTTACAGCAGGAATTAGTGCAGCAAAACAGATCTTGCCTAATTTCCCTGTAAGTTACTACACACTGACAAGTGACAAACTGCACAGAAAGCGTGATCTCAATATTCTCTGAAAAGAACTGCTGAAATATTTGACAAGTTTCAGTCAAACCAAGGTGTATTCTTCATTTTAAAGCCAACTTGCCAAGCAATCTTTCAACGCTTTGTGGTATTTTACATAGAATTCTTCAGTGTAAGAAGGTGTAAAGGTCAGTGCTAAGCTGTACCTCTCTGCTGTGTCGCTCTAACAATACACAACGTCGAAGTTCTCTGCTTTTTGCATCACTCATCAGAGTAGCTTCTCTGCCATAGCTGCATACAGTTATGGCAGATATTACATATACCAGATATAAGGCAGTGCACATGTTTCTCAGGAACCTTTTAATACCTCACCTCTGCTCCAGTGGTTCAATATTTCCAAATACTTTCAAACTACTGTAATGGTCTAGGTTTTGTTCTTACTTCTCTGAAGACTCTGATTCTTTTTCTCAAGATTCAATTGGCTCTGTTATATACTATTATGTGAACTGATATACGTTGTGTCTTCTTAAAATACTGTAAGAGATTTCCAAACATTTCTAAGAGCACAAACCCAAGTTCCCAGCTCTAGCGAGCGGTATGAACTATTACTGCATTCAGTTTATCAGAATGAAGATTCATGTGTCTCCCACCTTTATTGCAAAATTGCAGGCTTCCAGGACCTCAGCCTACCTGCCCTACATGCAGTCCTGAGATGACCTGCATCTCCCACCCTCCATAATTTCCTCTCCCTTCACTACACTTCTACCCTCTTTTGTCCCATGTGATACCCCAGCAGTCCATTCCCACCACAATTCTGGCCTATCTTCTCTGAAGGTAGTCATCCTATTTCAGAGGACACAATTCATAACATTTGATGTAGAACAGATGTTCCTAGAGAATAAACCAGCTGTTTAGCTCTCACTCTTCTCCTTATAGAAAACACAAAGCTTTAGCAATTGACTGTAGGGGAAGCAGGGTTACAGAAATAGTTTTACCTTTGCAGATAACTTTTGTACCACCCAGGACTAGATAAAAAGAAAGCCCAGGCTTTCTAGCACATCACTGCATCACTCCTCCAGGCCTCACAGGACCTTTTAGGTTATATCAAAAAATTGTTTCACAAGGGAAAATAAGCGCCTTTCACTGCCCACCTCTAAGGTTATAATCTTCTCTGTCATACAATTTTGTGCTTTGTGGGCATCAATTATCTTGTTCTCCAAACTGAGGTGAAAGGAATTACCAGCAAAGATGCAAAACCCAAGATTTCTGAAATTGCTTCTAATATTGCTTGGGCTTCCAAAACACACCCATGCCATGTTTTATTAGCTTGAATTTAGAAATAGCAGATAGTTTGCTCTTAGTCTCATCTCTTGAAAATCAGGCAACACTGCAGCACCAAGACAGCCAGCTCCCTAAATCCTGACCGTAGTTGCACAGATGGGATAACGTGGCTGTGTTATTGTTGGGCTTTGCAATTTGCCTGTACCCAGATGTTGTTTCTTGCCCTTTATTCAGTCTTGGTTTGGGGGGGGGGGGGGGGTGGGGGTGAGGGGTAGGGAGTATGTGTGGAGGTGGTGTTAAGGATTGTCCTTTTTGATCCATTTCTACAGCATCTGTCATCACATGGCCCAGAGCTGCTACTGACAGACAACTCCATTGTGTGGCTGAACAGAAATTGAGCTAGAAATCCAGAAATCCAAGTCCCTTTGAGCTCTATCCGTGCAGTAAGTTCTCACCAAATGGTTATGGGCTATTTTTTTTTTATATGAGTTCAAGTGGGGCAGGCAGCATTTCCTGTTTTAGCTGTTGACAAGATTTGCCTACTACAGTTTCTGAGAGATCTGAAGATGTTCTCTAGGCTGGCTGTGTCTGTATGACCTGGATGTCAACTAAAGTCAGTATAGTTTGAGGCTTCAAATGGTAATTATTGTTGCATCTACTCCTGTGTCATCTGCTCCCATGCTTGCCTACCACAGATTTTATCCATGTACACTCAGAGCCTGTCTCATTCCCCTACTCCTTCGGTGCACAAGACTAACAGGAACAAAACTGAAGCTCATAGATAATTGCTTATCTACTGCAGGATACAATAGTCAATCTTCAGTGTACTTCACAGATATGTTTGTTCGTTAACACTGGAGGCAGAGAGAAGCCGCAAACACAGGAGATAATCCTGACTTACATTACCACTAATGTGAACACTCTCTCCATCACATGATTTTGATCTGTCATTTAAATACTCTACTACACTTGAGGAAGCCCTAATGCCTCCATATTTTTGCAACATCTGACTGTATTGGTCTGCTCTCAGAAATTAGTCTGCTACCACTAACCAATCCAGAGATTTTACAGAATAAAAACTGCTTATTAATTTCAGACTCCACCATTTCCCTGGGCAGCCTGTTCCAATGGCTAACCACTCTTTCAGTAAATGCTACATACTGTTTTTGAGATGCAGAATGACATCATGGAAACTCTTAAATGGAGCTATCAAGAATGTAGAAAGGCTTGCACTTTGTCAATAAGTGACACAGAAGCTGAAATGGACCAGTAGGAAATGAGATATTATTTTTTTTCCCTATAGCACAGCCCTAAAATGTTTTTAAAGTCATGTCCAATGCTAAGAAAAAAAGCCAAAAGCACAAGTCCTGAACTTCTAGCTCGTTACTACTTTAGGCATCTCTGAACAGCTGCTAATTGCTCTCATATTAGTTCTGCAGCTAAAGGGATGAATTTTGTAGTCCTTGTTCAGGAATAACAGCCATTAACTGCATGTGGGCCCAATGGCCTTCCAAAACACATTTAGTGATCCACCTGCCCTTGCAGAGCAGTTATTTCTGTCTACAGAGTACCCTGGAAACAGAAGATATTTTTCTTTATATGAAGCTCTGTAAAACTGAGGAATTGACTAATGCAAAAGCAGCCTATTAAAAGTGGAGGCTGTAGAAAGCAGAAAGAGGCTGTGTGCTGCAGTGGAGAAGAGGGACATACCATTAGATTCTAAAGAACACAAAAATGACCTATTCATATCCACTTGTCACAGCAGGGAGACTTTTGCTTTCCAGTAGAGGCTAGAAATAAATGCATGAACCTTTACAGACCTCAGTGAAATGCCTCCACAGACAAGGAGGAACCATTAGTGTGTTTAATATATCCATGAGCTGCAGATATTAACGCTGCATTGAGACCAGAGATGGAGCACTGCAGATTTGCTTTCCAAACAAAAATGTTTTAATTTGTATTTTACCAAGGTATCTTCTAGCAAGTTATCTCAACTTTGGGCCAAAAATAGAAGGTCATCTTTTCATATGCTTCTTTCTTTTGGTGTATAGAGTTGCAGTGGTTAGCCTGAAGCTATTTGGAGGGACAATATTCCAGGTAAGAGACAGCTGTGAGAAAAGATACTCAGCAGTCAGGTCTGATATTGAAGCTGGCTCATGGGTAAATATGAGCCTAGATCATAAATAACACTAATTTGTGGGAAGATAGTTCTTCATCTACTGCATTCTGCAATGGGGAGTGAATCTGGCTTCATAGAGGAAGCTGAAAGGCAGAAATCCTGCGTGGGCTGCACATGTGCCCCTGCCACAAATGCATGTGGATGCCGTGAAGAGTCTGAGCAGAACTACTGAGCCTGAAACATCGGTCTGGTGCCACCAGGCTGTACCTTGCACACACAGAAGGTGGTGACAAATGCCAGGACATTGTCTTCCCTCTCCTTATCTTTCAGGGACAGAAGGTACTTTTAGGATTGTGTGAGAGTTAGAAGATTGCGCCAGTGCTCCATAGTGTTGTACCTGCATAGTTGGGAGGATGGTGAGCTGCATTGTGAGTGCTTGCAAAGGGGTTGCTTGTGAGGCCAAAACCTCCTCATCAGCTTCTCCAGCTCTGTATCATCTCGTGAAACTGCACTCAGGTGCCCCTCATTTCTTTAGAGCCTCATTCCGCAAAGCAAGAAGCATTCTTCATGCCAGCTGGCATTCTTAAACACATGACCTGGAAGGCTATTAGTGTCCAAATGAGAAAACAGAGGTGGGGTGTGAGATCAGTGTGCTACAGCTAAGCTGCTCATTGACTTGTTGTACAGCTTTATTGTGCCTCAGTTTCTCTTGCTTTGTCCAGGTGGGAAGATTGTTTCTTGTCATATCTTGGTACAATATGGTCCTTGGTTACAAGTAAAAATATTTATTGAAAAGGATTATTGCTGTAAATTGGGGTGAAAAATGCTAGAGATGCTAGAAATAGTTTGCAAGGCAAACTAGACAGTCTGGTGTATAGGCTCATCCTAAGCTTATCTAGACATATATCTACAAAAGTCTATTAAAAACACACCAATATTTCTCAGGTAGAAATCATACAGGCTCAGGAAGATAAAAAAGAACAAAACCCTAAAAGAAATCAACAGAAAAAGAAGAAGAAAATACTTCAGAGTCTTTAGCAGTTTTTTGTCCTGGAAAAGTGCAGATGTTTGCTGAACTGGATGTTAAACAGAAAATTTGTGTAGCTGGACCGAAGGCTGAGGGGGAGTGAGAGAGATACACAACTAGTTCCTCCTCACCTCGGTTTATCTCCTCAGCCCCAGAAGACTCTTTTTAATGTATTTTTTCATAAATTATTTTATCTGATATAAATCAATGGGGAATGAGACAGACGTGAACCTAAAAATCTGCTCATTTAATCACCTTCTGGACACAGTCTTAGGTTGTGAACCAAATAGGATAAATACAAGGAAGATGAAAGCTGCTGAGCATATCTGTTAAAAAATTAAGTCTTTGTCTGTGAGTTTATAACATAAACAGAGCAGACTCAGGGAGAAAAAAATAATAAGCACTTGCAAAGAGTTCAGTGAAGGTCTGTTGTGCACAACCCCACAAAGACTAATCATGTTGCAGTAGCTGGTGTCTGTCTACCAAGATCTGAGAGTGAATGAGCAGCCTTGTTTGGACACATACTTGCTTTTACTTATAGGCAGCTAGATCTTTTGTCTGATTCATGGCTGTAATTCTGACAAGATAAAAAGCAAGGAAGTAAAGATATTTTTAGCTTGTGCATTTTTTTTCCCCAGCATAAAATAATTCTCACTAATATATCTTTTTTTGTGTATTTTAAATGCAGCCAAGAACCCTCTTGGTTAAGTCTTCTATACCAAACACATGTGCCCTGAAGAGTGATGGCATAAACCAGAGGTGCTGCAAGGTCTAAGTGCGGCAGAAGGAGCACATAGCATAATGAGGGTGCCAAGTTTTCTCAAACAGTACTGGAAGTGCTATTTACTACTGCACAGAGACAGAGACACATTTCCAAATGAGTTTCACCAAAAGGAGGATGTTTGTGCATTGGGAGAATTCTCAACAATGTAGAACAAAGCACAGTAAATGGGAACAAGTTGCTTCCAAAGTGTGCTTCTGATCTAAACTAAAATAACGATGTAGACAAACTGGAAAATTGATTGGTTTATTCCTAAAGTGAGCTTGGGATACACATCAGCCATACATCACAGAAGACTGTGGAGGATCCCAACCCTGGAGTGAATTGGAAAGCTATAGATTCTGGTTGTATGAACCATAAATACCTACCCCTAGAGGCTGAAGTGCTGTATCATTAGCATCATGGGTGGTGGTATCATGCTCTGTAAGTAGAAATAACAGATTACCCATATGTTGACATCATTAAATTCAATAAGGCCAAGCACAAGGTCCTACACCCAACATCAATACAGACAGGGTGATGAATTTGAGGAGGGCAGCCTTGTAGAGAAGGACTTGGCATACTGAGGGATGAAAAAATTCACAAGCCACTAATGTGTGCTTGCAGCCCAGAAAGGCAAAGGTGTTCTGAGCCGTATAAAAAAATTTGTGGCCAGCAGGTTGAGGGAGGTGATTCTGCCCCTCTACTCCACTCTTATGAGACCCCACCTGGAGTACTGTGTACAGCTCTGGAGTCCTCAGCACAAGAAGGACATGGGCCTGCTGGAGTGGGTCCAGAGGAGAACCACAAAAATTATTAGATGGCTGGAACACCTCTCCTGTGAAAAAAGGCTGAGAGAGCTGGGGGTTCTTTAGCCTGGAGAAGAGAAGGCTTCAGGGAGACCTCATTGCAATGTTTTAATATATAAAGGGAGCTTATAACAAAGATGGAGAGAAACTTTTTACCAGGGCCTGTAGTGACAGGACAAGGGGCAACAGTTTTAAACTGAAAGAGGATAGGTTTAGATTCAACACAAGGAAGAATTTTTTTATGGTGAGGGTGGTGAGGCACTGGAATGGGTTGTCCAGAGACGTGGTGGATACTCCATCATTGGAAGTGTTCACAGACAGGTTGGACAGGGCTTTAAGCAACATAACCTAGTTGAAGATGTCCCTGCCCATGGCAGGGAATTGGAACTAGATGACCTTTTGAAGGTTCTTTCCAACACAAACCATCCTACAGTTCTATGTCTTCTTTTACCACGAAAAGCTTGGCCATGATCCAGCACTTAACTTGAAGCACATCAGTAGTACAAGCCATCAGTGGAGCCATCCACAATTTTTAATCTACAGGGTAAGTGCCATGTCCTTCCTCTTTTCAGCTAATTCAGGAAATCCAACAACTAATATAGGTTGTGTTTTTCTGGTTTCTGCAGCTGATACACATCTTAAATACCTTGCCCGGCAGCTACAAGAGAGCTTTGTTGTCAGGTATACTGTTAGCATCATTTTTGTGAGAATGTAACCATTCTTTTTTCTAAGAATGTGTATGAATTATTCTTTATATGCACACTTTCCTATCTCAAATAAGTTGTGGAAACGGACAGATTTGGAGTTTAGTTACTCAATGAATCCATGTTACACAATGAATTCATTCAAGGGATATGTAGAGGTCACTTCTCAAGCTGAATTTGACTGTCTCAGGCACTTGGGTTTCTCCCCTGCCCATCTCCAGGAGCCACTCTTTTGCCAGATCCTGGGGAGAAGTTTCCCCTGGGGAGCACAGAGCACTGTCCTCTTGAGTAGGGGTACACCAGATGCTGTCCAGATCATTAACTCTGCACTGTATTTATTTTTAAGAAGAATCTTTATTTGTTTATGAAACAGACTGTCTAGCACAGCTTTTTGTGATAGTGGGAGACTAGACATGACCCATAGGGTAACCTTAATGCCTGTGTTCTTTTATACAGGAATATTTTACACTCCTGGTTGCACCTGAGCAGGCAGAGGCCATAAAAACAGCCTGTGCTTTTTGGGGGGCTATTTGTGCCTTTCAGATACCACGATTGCTATGTTAGAGCAGTACAGAGATGTCCTCATTTCAGCTAACACCACAGTGACTAGACTGTGCAAATACACAGATGTAAAATTTCATTTATCGTTGTAGTCCACCAATTTTACCCATTGTTATTGTTTAGTTCTCAGTGCGTGCCTGCCTTTCATATGACTTCATATGGGCTCAAGTTTTGTACTGGGAATTTTCATTTCAGTTTGTGGTCTTGCTACTAGTGTGCTGAACAATCCCCCCGCCACCCAAAAAACCCCTCCAGTTCCTACAGATAGTCAGTTTACAGGCTGTTTCAGAAAGAATTTCTGCTGTTTTCCTGATTCACTTAGCAATTCAGATATTGGCAACAAAGTTTATGCATTTAAATATGTGTTTAAGCTCTTAGAATAAATTATCTGGATCCATTCAAATTTCCCACTAAAATCAACAGGGTTATGATGATTAGGCTACTTGTGTTGAGAACCTCATACTTCAAATCTTAAATTTAGGAATATGGCCATAAATTCATCTTTATGAGGTTTTAGGAGACCTTTACTCCAAGAACTTCTGAAGTAAATAAACACATCCTCCTGTTTGTGTGATGGACTCCCATCAGGACCTGAGCACTGTTCTGTCTTTCTTTCAATGCTTTCTGTCACACAGACCACCTCCTGGTAGCTCAGAACTCTCCTAAACTCTCTGCTTTAGGCTTTTCATTGAATATTTGAGGAAGCGATGGAGTGAAGGAGGGGAGTGACTGATGTGAAAAACTCTCCATGGAAATCATGACTAGTACAGGAGTACATCGTCCTTCAGAGGTTCAACTTACTGTGCTTCATGACAAAACAGATAAGGTGTGAACACTGAGCTTTTGGAGTGATGCTTGTTAACTCGACTGATAAATTTCAGAAATTTAGGTCTTGAGTTTCAAAAACATGTCTCTGAACTTGCAGGGTTGACCATGAAGTTAAAGAAACAAGAGTTTTACAGAAGTGTATATATATGTTCAGCACCCAAGGAGAAAAGAGCACCCCATGGAATACAAGTACAGTGAATTTACTGTAATTTCACTCTAATTGCCTATCCAGCTGTGGACTTTTATATCATCTTTGGGGTTTTTCAAGAAACATCTTGCTTTTTAACAAGTCATTTGCGAAGAAAAACAGTCAGACAATTTTCCGTCTCTCTTTTCTACTATTGTGGTGAAGTTTGAGGAATAAGCAAAGAAAAAAAAAGAAAAAAGAAAGAAGGAAAAATGTGCCAGCAAGTTATTAATCTGTCTATTGCATGTTGCTAGCAAATGCAGAGTGTCATATTTTTTTCTAATTTGGTCACCAGCACTTTCTCTTTGTAGAAAGCAGAACCGGAAAGGAAACCCCTCTGAACCTTGTCAACCTCCCAGGGCTCCTCCAGGCTCTGGAGGAGGATCTGAAAGGCTCTGCTGCACTTCTGCCAAGCTGCTGAAGTGCAAAGGTCACTCTGCTCTCCCTTGGGACTCATCTGTTTCCATCATATACACAGACGAGGCAGAGGAGTCTTTCAGCTTCAGACAAGAGGAAGGAGGCCTGCAAAAAAAGAAATGTCAAAAAAAGAAAAAACCTGAGGCCCTCTTCTGAAAAGGTTATTCTGGTCCAGAGGCACACAGACAGCCAGCCTGCCTTATCAAAGTGTGTCCGGTTCTATGTCTGGCAGCGTGTTTATACAGGCCAGGATCCTGGGCTTGCTGTCTATGCACTGTGCATGCAAAAATGGCTTCTTTGTCTTGGTCCCCTTCTGCTTCTTTCATTGAGGAAACTCCATCACTCTATGCAATTCTCCCACCTTTATATACTACTGGCACCCCATTCTCACAGTGCCAAAGGCTGTGATTGCCAGTAGTGTCTAATCAGGTGTAGGTTTAGCTCTAGTCATGGGCAGTGCAGACAGTCTTGCATGGGTCAGAAGTGCCTTGGCTAGATGCTGTTATCGGAATAGGGATGTTACTGTAGTCACTAGAAAGATATTTCCTGACAAAGTGGCAAAAAATGCTGAGGTTTTTCTCCCTTCTCCTGAATACAATTCTGGGCTACCTTAGTAGTTCTGTCATTTTTTTCCCCAGTATAAGCTTTCACATAGCAGGCATAACAATTGTGGTTTTTTTAATTTTTCTTGTTCTGCAGAAAATACAGAAAGATTCCTATTCCAAGCTTAACATTTACAGACTATCTTCAAAATACAGAATCATAGAATCATTTAGGTTGAAAAAGACCTTTAAGATTGAGTCCAACTGATAATCTAACTTTGCTGGGTCCACCACTAAACCCTGTCCCTCAGCATGATGTCTACATGTCTTCTAAATACCTCCAGGGATGGGGACTCCACCACTTCCCTGGGCAGCCTGTTCCAATGCTTGACAACCCTTTCAGTGAAAAAAATTTTCTTAATAGACTATCTAAACATCCTCTGGTGCACCTTGAGGTCATTTCCTCTTGTCTTATCACTTGTTTGCTTGTGAGAAAAGACTGATGCCCACCTCTCTACAACCTCCTTTCAGGTAGTTGTACAGAGCAATAAGGTCTGAGCCTGAGCCTCCTTTTTTGCCAGGCTAAAGAACCCCAGTTCCTTCACTCATATGACTTGCTCTCTAGGCCCTTTGCCAGCTTTGTTGCCCTTCTCTGGACACACTCCAGCACCTCGGTGACTTTCTTGTAGTGAGGGGCCCAAAACTGAACACAGTACTTGAGGTGCAGCCTCACCAGAGCTGAGTACAGGTGGATGATCACTTCCCTAGTCCCATATTGGGTTTTGTCTGAAACTGTATGACTACTTTTTCCATCAACCTCTCTTCAAGCTCTGGAGCTAGAGTTGACATTTTTTGAAACTCAAGTGTTTCCCCTAATCCATGATGGGAAGACTTAAACATAGATCCATACTGTCCTAACCTGGAAGGGCTATTTTCCCAGCAGGACCCATAAAACAAATCAATAAGCTTGATGTGAGCTGCCAGCATGGGCATCAACTTAGAATGCAGAAGCAAAAGAGTGGGCTTGGCTTGGCAAAAATGTGTGGGGCCTCCAGGATGCTTACATACGTATATATGGCCATATAAATCACAGAGTTACGAATGCCATGTGTCATCGTTCTCTATCCTTCGAAAAAGACACTGGATCAACTGACAAAAAGTAATTTCAGTTTCAGTGAACTTTATTCCCTTATTTATCATGTCCTGCAACAGTGTTTCTTGCTGCTTAAGGAAAACACAATAATTTCTTGAAAAGAGGGTCAAAGGCTTTTCATGCAGTTTGAATCTCTTCTTATTGTTAGATACAGACAAAACAAATAGCTGCTTACACTTCTAAGTTGTGCAAGACTTCTGGCTAATAAAAGGCTATGGGTCTTTTTGCAGCTATCAAAAATACCCCTATTAGTTCCCCACTTGGAAAATCGCAAGGAAAATACCCTGTTCCTCATTTTGGTAAGCCACATCTCTTCACTAAAAGAAGTGCTGACAAGATGTGTGTTTGAGGTACATCTGAAAGCAGAGAAAAATTATATTGGGTACATTTATGTTTGTAATAGAAGGTCTCTTCTAAAACAAACAAAAAAATATTTAAACATGTTCCAAACATAAAAGATTGTTCTCTATCCATCCCCCAAAATGGATTATTTATAATTTCTGCCTCTATATTTTTTTCTATTAGATACATAGCTTGCTTTTTACCACCAATGAACTTGATTTATTGAATGCTTCATAAATGAGATATTATAAGTTATGAACTATAAAGATGTGCATTTTAGCCTTGAAGAAGCCAGCTGGGATACTAGAAGCCATCTACCTCTGACAGCACAGAGCTCACTGCAGCCTGAACTAGTTTCCCAAGAAACACGAAAAAATATTCCAAAAGGAAAGGTATGTTGTGTATCAATTCTGACACCCAAACAAACTATTAAAAGAAAGGAGAGGCAATTATGTTACTGTCCATCATGTGAACATCTATAGCTTTAACTCAAAAGATGGTTACGTGTTAGGAAAGTTTGTTTACTTATTCTTATGCTAAATTGCTTTCTTATCTTAAGGGAAGCTGTGTCTCCATTCTCTCCTATAGCAGCACTGAACTCCTTTACAATGACCAGAAACATAGGGAACTTTTTTTTAAAATTTAGTAGGAACCATTACTGCTTGATTTTTTTGTACATTAAAGGTTTCAAAAAGACAGATCTGAGATACACCTGAAAATTAGTTAGCCATCTTGCCTATGTTCATCTAATATCTGCTCTGAAAGCAGGAGTGAGAAGACAGCTTGTGACAGCATATGCATTGAAGTGAGAACAGATTTAATGAAACAGCAAAAATAATATTAATATTAGTGCCAATATAAAGTATACAAAGTTATACTCAGCTCAGTGAATCTACAGTGGTCACAATAAATGGGAAAGCAGTCTTCCAGAGCAGAATTATGAGTGAACCACTGTAAGAATGGTGGAAAAGGAAAAGAACAAGGAGCCCCATCCTCAGCAAACTTCCTCCTTTGTAATGAGTGTGACTTTTATGGCATAGGATACACCTGTGAGCCAGCTCAGGTCAGCTGCTCTGGATTTACCCCTCCCAGCTTAAGCTGCTGGCTGACTTCAAACTGCTAATGGCCTGCATACCATGGCTGACCTATGATTCCATCCCAGGAAAACCAGAACACCAGTTGCTTTCTGACCAGGTACCCACTCTCTTACAGAGGTTTGTTCCTTTTGTAAGCTTGCCTTTCACTGCTTTACCATGAGAAAACAGTAAGCATTCCAATAAATATGGTGGTATGGCTAAATGGGTGTTTTGCCAAACATTTGATGGTGCAACATAAAATCTCTCACTGCCTGGCAGTGCTCTGAGCAATTTCTTTGACTCCTTTCCTCAGCACACATCCCAGATGAAGTTCAACAAGGGCAAGCACAGGTTCCTGCACCTGGGTAGGAATAACCTAATTCACCAGTACTGGTTAGGGATTGACCTCCTGGAAAGCAGCTCTGCAGAGAAGGACCTGGGAGTCCTGGTAGACAACAAGTTCACCATGAGCCAGCAGTGTGCCCTTGTGGTGAAGAAGGCCAATGGTATCCTGGGCTGCATTAAGAAGAGTGTGACCAGCAGGTTGAGGGTGGTTCTTCCCCTCCTCTATTCTGCCCTGGTAAGGCCACATCTGGAGTACTGTGTCCAGTTCTGGGCTCCCCAGTTCAAGAGAGACAAGGAACTACTGGTGAGAGTCCAATGGAGGGCTACAGGGATGATTAAGGGACTGGGACATCTCTCTTATGAGGAAAGACTAATGTCCCTGGGGCTGTTTAGCCTTGAGAAGAGAATCTTGAGGGGATAAGATCTTGAGGGGAGATCTTATCATTGTTTATAAGTATCTGAGAGATGGGTATCAGGAAGGTGGAGCAATTAGTCCCTTTTCAATGGCACCTAGTGACAGGAGGAGGGGGAACAGGCACAGACTGGAACATAGGAAGTTCCACCTCAACATGAGGAGAAACTTCTTTACTGTGAGGG
>JAVSBS010011107.1:0-14856 GCA_033124195.1 Coracias cyanogaster
GGCCGCCATTTCCCGCCTCGGCCGCAGGGAAAATGCCGGCCCGGAAGCGGAACCCGCGGCCTCCTCGCCCTTTCCCCTCAGCGCCGGGCGCGCCATGGCGGCGGCGGTGGCCGGGCCGGTGGATTGCCACTGCCACCTTGCCGCGCCCTGCTTCCAGGCGGTGAGGCGCGGGGAGGCGGGCGGTGGCGGTCGTGGTCGTGGCGGTCCCCGGCGCTAACGCGGTGCGTGTCTCTTGCAGGACGTGGCGGCCGTGGTGCGGGCGGCGGAGCAGGTGAGGCGGCTGGCGGCGACCCTCTCCCCGCTCGGCCCCGCCGCCCGGCCCGGCCCGACCTGAGCGAGGCGGGGGTGTCTGTGTGCCGCAGGCGGCGGTGTCGGCGCTGGTGGTGGTGTCGGAGCAGGCGGGAGAGTTCCAGAGCGTCGTGGCCCTGGCAGAGAGGTGCAAAGCTGGGGGTGGGGGGGACCCGGCGCCCCCGACCCGTGTCCCGGCCGCGGGGTCCGCGCCTCGGCGGGGGACGCGCTGCTCGCTTCCCTGGTCAGGCCGGGCGTTCGTTTGGAATGTAAATTTACTCTATCTCTTGTCTGCCCCACTACTGATCTGTGTCCCCTGTCTAGATTCCCAGAGTTTGTTTGGCCATGCCTGGGAGTGCACCCGGTTCAAGAGGTTTCGCCGGAGGAGCAGCGCAGCGCTACTTTGAAGGTACAACGCGGGCAAGTTAGATGAGCACAGCTGTAAAATACTGCTGGGGCCGCTCGGGGCGGGCGATGGGATGCTCTGATTCACCTGATTTAACTTCAGATCTGCCTAATGATTCTTCTGTGCTTCTGTAATCCGGGAGACCCGGCGGACCAAATCTCAGGGTCCCTTAACACATCTGCTTGTCCATGTTAGTCCTAAAGCAGAAGCGTTCGCTGGAGTCATCTGCCCACATTACTGCAGTGAAACAGGTTTTAATATCCCAAGTGAATGCTTTGTTTACAGCAAGCAGCATGCGTATCTGTTTGCAGATGTCCCTTTGCTAGCTTGGGAAGTGGAAGGTGACCCGTTGTGCCCTTAGCCTGAAAAACTTGAAGAGCTGTCTGCAGCCATTTAATGTTACCAGCCTTTTTCAGGGCCTTGGTTTAATTAACTCTTCTGCTCCCGTAGAAAGGTATCTTGAAATAAAGGGTCATTAAGTAAAGAAGGGGAATCCTGCAGGTTTATAAAATCTGACTGCACAACTCACATTAACAGCAAACTTTAAGGCACAGAATTTAAAAACAATGAAGGAAATGTCAATTTAATCATAATGCTGAGTTCATACCGCTACTATCTTGTAATGGCAGGGAGGGTTTCATCTTTAACTTGTTCTTGCAGGATCTGGATGCTGCATTGCCACTTATAGAGCTCTACAAAGATAAATTGGTGGGGATCGGAGAAGTAAGTAGAATTCCATAACTTTTTAAAATGTCTGTGGCTTTGGTAGCATCTGTCACCAGAGTTACAAAAACTTACTGAATACTTGGCTTTGTACATGCACTAAGTATTGCTGTCTGTCCAGACGAGCATTCTTAATGTGCTTCCCTTCATAGTTTTGCCTGACTCCCTCTTTTCCTTTGTTATCATTATTAGGAAATAGATGGCATTTATGCTGGTAGATTTAGTAGAAAGAATTGCATAATTGTGCGATATCGTCTTACATCCGGATGCCTTTTGACCTGTTCTCTGGCACAGTGAAGTGTTGAGTCACGTTGTTATCCTCATTCAGATCCTTCCTGCCTTCTTCTTTGACAAAGTTCGGCTAAGCTATGATTTCAGTACACCTCACTGATTTGTACAGTCCTTTTTTCTTGTGATCCTTCCTCTGCCTGTATCCATGTGTTATCTCCTGTCTTACATTTGTTTATGAACTAATTGAGGCTTCAGAGCTTTAGGGTAGAGTCAGCCTCTTCTTTAAATTTTGCCTGAACAGGTTTAAATTTTTAAAAAAAGTATATATATTAAAAAATAGAATTAATGGGTAATTTGTGCTAGAGGTAGGACCAAAGCTACAGGTTCAGGTCAGAAATGTAACTGAGGTTGGAGAGCCAGATTTGAGATTTAATCTGAAATAATATTGAATAGCATATAAAACCCCAGAAAGCCAGTTACAGATTAAAATGTTAAACGCACTTGTTAGTAACTTGTCTGCCCACAAATGCTTTCATAGTTGAAAAGCTTGTGGGTGACAATGGACTCCTTTCTGAGTTAAGCTACGGTTGAGCTCGTTTAATTGCAGTTTCTAGCATACATATGTTATGAAATGCTTTGCATTTTTTTTGCCTTTCTATGTGGTATTGTGGACTAATCAAGTGTTAGCTCTGTAAAATTTATTCACTTCTCTTCTTGCATGTAGGTTGGACTCGATTTTACTCCCAGATTTGCCAGCACGGATGAAGAGAAGGAAGGACAAAGACAGGTTTTGATCAAACAGATTGAGTTAGCAAGAAGACTGGATTTGCCTTTGTAGGTTTTGTTTATACTAGTAGGAGAATTTGCCAGATACCATTAACATGTGGAAATACTTCCCAGGATTTGTAGTTACTGAGAGGCGCCACAACTTTTCTTACAGGGATTAAACTGGCATTAATGTCCTGTCAGTCTCCAGTTTGAGATTTAATTATAGAACTTTTCCTATGTTTGCACTTGAATACAGTGGCCTTCTGTCTCCTGTCCATGCCATCTTGTTGCTGTATCTTCACTGTAGCTAAAATGACTCATATATATGTCTTTAGATTTTTTCCTGATAAAAGGTGTAATACAGATTAATTATTTTCTTCCCAAGATGCTGTTAGTTCATTTGCGTTTACAAAAAAAGTATTTTGGTGGACTTTCTAATGCCAGGCCTCTCCTTTCTGTGCAGAAATGTTCATTCCCGCTCAGCTGGAAGACCAACCATTAACCTCTTAAAGGAACAAGGTATGCTTTTAATGCATTTTCTTCATCGTGGCTTTTGCCAACAGAATTTTGTCAGTTGTGCCATGTCCTCACATCAGAGTTGTGTGCATGAAACAGCAGGAATAGCTTAGAGATTCAGTATTCTTTCTTTATGAGACCAAGGTGCCATTGGAAGATGACACTGCAGACCTGCTGTAAACACTTTTAATGATTTCATTTGCTTCTGTTCTCTGAGGTGCTACAAAGGTGCTGCTCCATGCTTTTGATGGGAAGCCGTCTGTAGCGATGGAAGGGGTGAAGGCTGGATACTTCTTCTCCATTCCTCCTTCCATTATAAGGAGTGAACAGGTAACATTTAAAGGGGTTTGCTCCTTCTTGGTGCTTTGGGATTGTAAGGAATAGCTGCCAGCTTATTGTGATGGCAAACATGATTCTCTTCATTGTGCAGCTCAAGAATATGGTTGGTTTTGACGTCTACAGTCTGAAGTGGGACTAGTGGTACTCATGTATGGTAGCTGTCACAACACAGGTTTCAGTTGCTTATAGCATTACACATTTTTACTTTGGCTAAGTTTCTGCTTGGGGCTTTTGCCTTAGCTAGACTTTTTGGGGAAAAATTTGGTTAAAACAGCTCAACTGTTCTTGAGAAACGGGTTAATAAAATAGACTTTTTTTCTTTTCTCATTTTAATGTGGTTTCTGGTGAGCTCTTCTTTGGAAGCTTGTGTTGCCCTACTGTTTTAGAGTAGGAAAATGACATATGGAAAAGGACTAGTTTCTATCTCAGTGCTATGGCGCTTTCTGTTCAAAAGGAAACCTGCTCACAATTGGTTAAGTTACACTCCTTTGAAAAATTGTAATTTTCACAAGGTGTGCCCAGAAAGATGCACCTAAATTGCTTGAAGATGGCACTGGTCAGGTTCAGCCCTTGTTTTGTCAAAACTGTTCTTTTAATTTCTACTCTGGGCTGCCACAAGCTGTGCAGCCTTCTTGTTTTGGGGTAGCATTTTTTTTTCCATCATGCACCATCATTGCTGTCTGTGATAAGCTCAGGAAATGTAAAAGGAAAAGGCTGGATTCAAGTGGAGGGTGTGGGAGGGATGGATATAGGTGGGGATGAGGTTAGGAACTCAGGAAAAGGAAAGCAAACTGGGGCTGAGGGTGAAAGCAGAGATGGGGAAAAGGTACACAAAAAGGTACACAGAACAATAGCAAATTAAAATCGTATTGGCAACTCTAAAGATACTTTGTGCAATATAAATACATTATTTAATAAATAACAATGGATTCAGTGTTCAGATAATAGTACTTTAGATATTCAGAAAACAAGATAATCCTTATTTGAAGGGAATTCTTGAGCAGCTCCTTGTATTCTTGCTTCCATCCCGAAGTTTTTGATAAAATGCAGACAGTGGCACTAAAGTCTTTTGACATTGCTTTTAAATACAGAGAATATCCTCTGTTCATATATATTTTTTCGCACAGGTCTTGGTGCATAAAGTGTTTAATAGCTGTCTTTTTTCTTCAAGAAGCAGAAGCTTGTGAAGATGTTACCACTGGAAAGTATGTGCTTGGAAACTGACTCTCCTGCTCTGGGGCCTGAAAAACAGGTAAATGATGTGGAGGGGAGAGACTTCTATGTACATATATCCAAACTCACACCTTCGGGAGGTCGGATACTGGCACAAGAGAGTGGAGTAGTGTTAAGCATGGGCATGAGGGATGAAAGAGGTTGCCAAGTGAAAATCTTGAAATTAACAAGTCAGTACTCCTGGGGCTGGGAAAGGTGAAGAAATTCCAGGAATGGGCAAAAGGGAAAATAATCTAAGAAGAATAGATACATGCAGTGTATATGCCACAGTGTGTGACTGAAGTTGCGTGAGGAAGTACGGAATCTGAAACACCTGTGATCTGTAGAGGTCTGTAATTTGGTCTGGTTTATTTTTGTTTGTTTGTTTTCAGGTGAGAAATGAACCAAAAAATATTTACATTGCTGCTGAATATATTGCTAAAATTAAAGGCATTCCAGTTAAGGAAGTTATAGAAGTGACTACACAGAATGCGCTGAAAGTATTCCCCAAACTTCGGAACTTTCTTCGTATGTAGTTTCAGAAATTGAAATACATGATATTGCTGAAACTATTATTTATGGTGTAATTAATAAAACCAACATGTATTGTGTCTTAAAGTTGAACTTTGCTGTTGAAAGTTCAAGAAGCAAGCAGAGCGTTACATAGATGGATGGTCCTGCTTGGCAGGGGGTTTGGACTCAACAATCTCCAGAGGTCCCTTCCAACCCCTAACATTCTATGATTCTATAATACAGGGAATTTCTCAAAGACCTTTGGTATGCACCGTTGCCATCTTTTGGATGTGATAAAGGCAGATTGTTTATTTGCATCTCTCACGTCTCTGAACAAATACTGTGTAAGGAAGAGCACCATAAAATCATCAGCTTAGTTTCTCAAACGCCTTGCTCGAGTACTCCTACTCTGGGAGATGGCTAATGTGCCGTGCTTAACGTCCCCCTCATTCCTTAATTTCTGCTGATTGAAAGTCACATGGTTGTGGGCCCACTCATGATACAAAAGTTCCTGTTAGGACTTGCAGACTGCACATTCCTTTCTGAGCCGTTAAAAAAAAAAAGTATGGGCATTCTCTGTATGTCATGTTGACTGGGCTCTCTGTGAGTGGTGCAGAAGCAACACCTCGGATTTTCTTTAAAATACAGTTGGAAGGAAATAATTACAGCCCTTCTACTCCTGTCCTTTTCTATACAGTAACTTACCAGTTGCTCAGATCTTAAGAAGGTAAAGAGTGTGATCAGCAGGTTGAGGGAGGTTCTTCTCCCTCTCTTCTCTGCCCTAGTGAGGCCACATCTGGAGTACAGTGTCCAGTTCTGGGCTCTCCAGTTCAAGAGAAAGAGGGAACTACTGGAGAGAGTCCAGTGGAGGGCTACAAGGAAGATTAAGGGACTGGAACACCTCCCTTATAAGGAAAGGCTGAGAGACCTGGGGCTATTTAGCCTGGAGAAGAGAAGGCTGAGAGGGCATCTGATCAATGTTTATAAATATCTAAAAGGTGGGTGGTCAGGAAGTTGAGGCCAGGCTTTTCTGTGGTGCCCAGTGATGGGACAAGGGGCAATGGGCACAAACTGAAGGACAGAAAGCTCCATCTCAACATCAGGAAAAATTTCCTGTGAAGGGTGATGGAGCACTGGAACAGGCTGCCCAGAGATGTTGTGGAGTCTCTATCTCTGGAGCTTTCAAAATCAGTCTGGATGCATTCCTTTGTAACCTGCTCTAGGTGAACCTGCTTTGACAGGGGCGTTGGACTAGATGATCTCCAGAGGTCCCTTCCAACCCCTACCATTCTGTGTATCTTAGCTGTTTTGAGAAGGACTTGCTTTGACTAATTTTATTTTATTTTTGGATTCAAAGGAAAAAGCCTGGTTTTGGCCTTATTTCAAGGACTTACTTTTCTGGCTACTCAATATTAAGAGATACGGGATGTGAAAGGGAGACAAGCCCAATTGTGTGAGATCTTGGGAGGTACCTCTCTGCTGTGGATTCTGCTACGTTGGCCAGTGTCCTAAAAACTGAATCTTGCGCTCCCTCACAGCACCTGTGTGGATGTGGGCCTGTTGATATACTGATAAAAATCTTGCTGACTGTAAACCAGCAATGAACATGGTAAGTTACAGGTGACACTCAACTTTTCTGAGGACCAGTAGGGAAGCAGAGGCTTTGTCTCCCTAGGGGGAGTTTCACTAGCTCAGTGAAGAAAATACACAAGCATTAACTTAGTCCATGACCGCCTCAGGTACAAAATCATGCATCATACCAGCCGATGGTGAAAGCATTTGGCTTTAAGATTTCGGCACGTGTCTTCTGTGTCTCAGGTGCCTATGGGATTTTTCAGATAAGATTCCTTCCTGTCTTCCTGGTTAGAGCATCTCACTGGTTTCCCCTTTGCAAAATGGTTTGTAATGCCCTGTTCTGAAGTCATCTGATGTCTGCCTTCGGGGGTGTAGGACTGCAAGGCAAGGGTTTGGGTTTTTTGTTGTTTTTGAGGAAGGTGTAGATGGAGAAGGTATCATCTCCCAGTTGGAGTTGAGAAGCAAAAGCTTGTGATGTAGGCGATATTCATCTTAAACTGTGAGTTTCCTCTATTTCTTAAAACCATGTTGTCGAGAGGTTTTTTTGCTGTCTTTAGCAGAGCAGCTGTGTTCTGATTTTTGCCTAGAGTTGGCTTATTAATTTTAAACTTACATTCGTAAACAGTTTTTGGCCTGCAGCAGACAACCAAACTGGAATAATTTCTCTATTACAACGTGCATTCAGGGCAGCGAACACCTGAATCTTTGCTGACTGTTAGACCCAGAGTAGTTGGAGCCACTTGTTATCCTGGATCTGCGTGCACCATTTCCACTGAATTGGGTGAAGGACAAGAGTTTGCCTCCAGATGGTGCTAGGGAACAGGTATGTTGTCATCAGAGATGCTAGACAGGTGATACCAGGTGGCCTTACAAGTGCATGTGTGATGGGAAGGCTCTTAGTATTGCATGGGAATGCAATTACGGATGGAGGTGCTCCTGGTAAAAAGTCAGGCACTGTCCATGTTTGCAGCGCTTTGGCCTTATTATTACTCTCTGCGAAATTCTCAGCCTTGGATGAAAACACAGGTTTTGCACAAAGGGCAATATCAAGTATTTAATCTGCTCAAAGTCCCTCTCTCTGCAAAAGGCTAATATTGCTCTGGTTCAGGCTTAGCCTCTCAGTCAGATCATACCTGGCCTGAGCTCTTGAGTCCCTTTTGCTGCTGCAAAAACCTGTAGGCATGCTCCTGTCCCGCAGCTCCCAGCTGGACCAGGTGCTGCTGCGAGTGGCCAGCCCTGCCTGGACCATGGAGGGCTCTGTGGGACAGCCTGTGCTCACTTTCCCTGCGGTAACAGGGCCCACAGATGCTTGCGGTGGTGCAGGAGTGTGGTTGGGGCTGGGGAAGGAGGCACAGGGTTGCTTTGCTCTGGGAGAAGAGAAACCTGGCGTTGCAGCAGCTGTGGGTGGGGTGAGCCTGGCAGGGTGCCCACAGCAAAACAGACAGACTTTGTCCTCTACTTAGACCTGCGGCGCCTGATCTAAATCATGGCGTAGGTGGGCTGGCGCTCCAGGAAAGGAAAATGCAGTGTCATTCCCACCCAGTCTTGGCATCCCAAACAGCAAACAAGGGTCGGAAGTGGCACCATTTCCCCGGTGCTGCTGGTTGAGCTGTGCCCCAGTGCCCTGCAGTCAGTGCTGGGGCAGTGGCAGGCGCTGGAAATGAAGCCATTGCTTTGTGCAGGAAACCCAGCTTTTTAAGGCACTCACTCAGGGCTTGTGGGAGCTAATGTTCAAGGGGTGAAGTGTGGTTTCCAAGCTGGAAAACTCTGTTGATCCCTCAGAAATCATCCTGTGTCTTCACCTTGAAAAGGAAATTTAACAGAGAGCTTGTGTGTCTGCCTGCAGTCCCAGGCTAATGCCTGCCCTGGAGAGGCTCAGGAAAGCAGGATGGCTTGTGAGAGCCGTGTGGCTGCACGCCATGAAACCCTCCATCCCCACAAAGACTGGCCCTAGCAATATCAGTGTGTGTGCTGAACGCTGGGTTGCAGTCCCTCAGGTTGACTGGACAAGCCATGTCCCCTCCTGTGTAGCACTGGAGTGACCAGGGATGTGTTAGGGAAAGACCCAGTGCAAATTTAGCTGGATGCCGTGTTTAGCTTTTGGGAAACTTGAGGCAAAATGAGAGAGAAGGAAAGCACAGAGTTAGTGGAGACCCAAGTTTTCTTTTCAGTCATGCCATTAATTTTGGGGGACACCAACAGTCCCGGTGACCTCTGTCTCAGAGAGATGGCAAGGCACAGATGGCCTGCAGCAGTATGGAAAGCAGTAGGTCCCAGGCTTTATCTGATACCCTTAGCATCACCTTTCCCTGGGATGCTACAAACAGCAGATCTGGTTGCACTTTGTATGACTCCTCATGTCTCTTTATCTTGTAGGATGTACATGACATGATAGAGAAATCAAGGAAAGTTTGTGTTTTGAGGTTTTTGTTTTGGTTTTTTTTTTAATAATTAGTGCCTTCAGAGAGCCTCACTCATTAGTCAGTGCTGTTATTGATGCAGCTCTGGCTGGTACAGCTTCTGCCAGAAAGAAAAAAGCCCCATGTTGCTCGGTTCTTTCCAAGCTTAAAATAATGCATGCAGATGCACTGTGTGCACTAGGGACTCCCACGTGTGCAAGGGCTTACGGTGCATGCACAGCTTAACACCAGGCATAAATAATGAGGGGGCCGCAGGCTGACGGTAATAATGTGAAGGTACTTTCCACAGGCTGAGATGTGGAGCTTGTAGGTCTAGTGAGCTTCTAAAGTAGATGTATTTGTTGATAGAGACAAAATAGGGGACCAGTGTGTGCCATCAGTGGCTACCAAATCACACAGAGGTGCTTTGCATCTTCCCTGTTCAATGAGCACCTTGAATCTGTCGCAGGGGCTGGAAGGACGCTCAACTTACAATTCCTCAGCAGGCTGCTGTTGTCGCCCTTTCACCACCCAAGTCGTTGGCAGGACTTGCATGGAACAAGACTGAAGTGATTTTATCTGAAGGCCCAGTGACGTGCAAGAATGGAGTGGGTATAGTAGGACTAAAGGGTTAGCGTAAGTCACTTGAACTCCTCAGATCCTGGAAATTCTCTGAGTTCAGGATCAACAGCTAAGAGTCTAAGGGCTTTATCTGTTCTCACTCAAATAGTTTTTGGAGGGCTGCAGATGGATCATCCTCTTGGAGCTTTTCTTCTGAAACTGGTTTGTAGTCCTGGACTAATAGGGCCTGAATCTGCTGAACTCTGGGACAAACTGTGAGGGCAATGAGGCTTTTCCAGATTTCAACATGGGAACATGTGAGGAAATAGTGATGAGGCCAAGTGGATGATAGGCTGTTTAATCCTACTGTTTATGTGATAAGAGTTTAAACAAATTGACCAAAGACTTAATGGAGGTGCTTCTAACAGGGTCCTATGCAATCCATAGATAGGCTCTTCAGAGGCAAAAGCAAATAAATAATTGGCTCATCACTCATGAACTTCTGCTTTTGTTTGTTTTTTATTAATGCAGGCTGGGGGTTGAGCCTCTGTTTCTTTTACAGAGCAGGAAAATCAATTTGAGAGTCACTGGCTTAGCAAAAAGGTTTGTTGTTGTTCTCTTTGCTTTCTATATGCAGTACAAAGATACAGCTGAGATCAAAGAAAGGGTATGAATTGCCATAGCACCTAGTTGTCTCAGCATTTTCCTCTTCAGCAGGTGGTTATCCATCCATTCATTTCTCCTGCTGGGGCTGACTTTTTCCATTGGTGTGAATCAGCTGGGGCAGGGTCACTGCACTTCTTGGTGGCCCCATGAGCAGCGAGTGCAAAGTACCCTCCCCCCCAGGGCCTGGCAAATTTTTATGCCCCTCTTTGAGCTTCTGTGAATGACAAAACAGTGATTAAACATAGTGACAATCATGACCCTGATGAACCCATGCTTGGGCCAGGAAGTGATAACCATCTGCCCAAATGCAGGGGGCACAGAGAGATGCTGCCAACCGGGTGCTTAGTGCAAACACAGGAGAGCAGTGCCACAACCATGACTGAGTCTGCTGATGAAAACGGTGGTGCAGTTCACCTGAACAGGCAGAAACAGTGAAGCACTGGGACGAGGAGTCTGTAGGAGCAAGGTGTAACCTCTCTTTGCCCTGGAAAACAGCACAGCAAGCAGTGCCAGTGTTTGGCTTGGCTGCCATAGAGGGCTTTGGTGCACAGAGGCACTGGTGTGTGGAGCACTTGTCACACAGCAAGTGCACAGGTGGCATCAAGGAACTTAAGGCAAAGCCAAAATAAGCTTAGAGAAGTGGCACATGCACAGAACAAGAAGATCTGGCCTGTTTTCAAAGGACTGTGGTCTGAAGAGCAAGCTACTTCTGCAACAGTGCTTGGGAACATATCCGAGTATCTACCAAAGCAACAGTCAACATCAAAATACATTGCTTTTGCCTGCAGTGCCTAGGTGAGGTGATATGTCTAGGTATACTGCCTTCAAAGGCAGACGAGGCAGCTGTGTGGTGTCCACGGTTGGTGGCTGCATACAGATGAGCCCGGTCTGCCAGGGCAGAGCACCGGCGCCGCGGTGCGGCTGAGCAAACCTTCAGCTTCCTGGCACAGGAGCGGGTAGAGCTGCCTGACAGGCCACGAAGCAGCACCGACATGGCGGGAAGTAGGGCCACATCCCCCTATTGTGGAAGTGCATGGGATGAGGCATGGAACTCACAACATTGGCGGTGTGATCAAACCTATGATGCCCTAAAGGGCATCACCTGGCAGACAGGCTGGGGCAGTGTCTGGGGCTGGCTGTTGAAGCCTGCCTGCGGAGGTGGGATAGCTGATTGTGCTCCCCACCTTGCTTAGTCCTTTTTGATGAAGCCCGTAGTGCTAAAGAGCAGCAGAGCTGTGCCCTGTGGCACTGTGACGGGTGTCCTCTCCATCTGCTGCAAGGTCCTTGGCTGCTTGCACTTACTGCACCTGGGCCGCACTTGCTGCCGGGGAGTAACAGCTGACATGTCCCTGCCTCCTCCCACCCCCTAAAGGCATCCTGACTCCGTCACTACATGTTTTGGGGTTCAGCTGGTTTGGAGCGGCGCAGATGGGCAGTGCCTGGCTCTTTCCCACGTGTATTTTGTATTTCTGTGACAGGATGTGGACACTTTTTTAATATGCATATTCAGATTTTGAGTTCACTATTCTGGCTGTGCCAGCACTGTATGCTCTGTCACCAGAGTGCAAACAGACACTTGGCTCCTTGTCAGAACCCAGCTGCAGCATAGAAAAAGTACGTGTCCCCCATCGATAGAAGACAATCTTGCAAGCAGCACAACCAATAAAGCTCTTTTCCCCCAAGGATTTGTAATCTCCTCGCCATGGTCCCAGTCTTCTACCCCTACACTGTGATGCCCCTATTACAGACCACCACTCCTGGTGCTGTATTTTCAGTTCCCTGTATGTGTCCCTGATCCCTGCCACGGTACCACCAGCTCCTCTGTGTACCCTCTGGGCTCTGCATGCACACAGTACCTCAGCTTTCTTCTGTGTCCTTGTGGCCTCCTCGTAACTCCACAGCTCTCTTCCATGTTGCCTCCCTGTGCATTTTAGATTGCCATTTATGCTGAGATTAGTCCAGAGCTGGGTAGGTTGTCTTTGGATAGCTGCCGGTGTTAGGCTCAGAAGCTGGATGTGTGCCTCCTCTTAGTAAGCCCTGAGGGGGAACAGAGAGGGTCAGTGTCATCTACATGACCATCAACTTTCACAAACCTTGTAGGAACTTTTATCTCCATAGCTTTGTCTGTCTGCCAAATTTTGTTGACCGTTGTCAAAAATGGTGAGTTGTGGATGGGAACTAGGAGACAGCATGACTATGTTAACTGATTTCTGTGGGCATATGTGTATGATGGATGTTGTGTCTCCAGGGTCTTATTGGACCTGCTGCTTGGAACTTCTTAGGTCTGCTGAGCACATGACCGTTGGTGAACCCATGAAATGGAAAGAACCTGGGATTATCTAGCAGGAAGGTCTGTCCTTGTGAAGTGCACTGCCTGGAGATGGCAGCTTTGAAGTCCTGATTGGCACTGACTTACTGCTATAAATATATAGAGAGAACTTTTTTGTGCTCAGAACATTTCTGGACGCACAACAAAGGGGGAGGAAGCGAACAAATGGAGCAAGCGCTGCGGGAAGAAGTTAAATGGAGCATTATGTGGGGAGCTCCAATCAAAGCATCACTTGATAACTTCCCTTCTCTTTAGGGGTCATTATTCGTGCCTGGGAAAGTTAGGGTGGAAACTCAGCTCTGTACTACACAGGACCTCTGTACTGAGTTGAGGCAATGGCAAGTGCATGTGCAGTGGGCTAACATGGTATGTAATATGCACGAAGAGATGTCAGCACTCTTGGAAATCATCCTTTCTGCACTCCCAGTGAGTGCAGCACATCCACTGACAATCTCCATGTGTACATACATGGAGACCATACATAAATGGGACCATTTAATCAAAGTGGTTGTTTCATGGCCAACACATGGAGGCTGCTGTGGTATCAGGATGCTCAGAGCCTCCTCTTGGAGTCCTTCGGGTTCCCTTTTAAATTTTTTTGAGAAGTGTAGCTACATGCAGTGGTCTTGCTTCATCCCTGATGTTTTAGTGGATGCAGATTGTGGCAGGGCAGGGTGAATGCTGGGGCATTGTTCAAGGAGGATAAGTGCTGACCCTGCCAAAAGTGACAGATAGAGTTGAGGTTCAGCAGGAGCCCTGCTGGTAGAGGCTGTCTTGCACCCATGGGGAGGAGTCTGCTTCCTACTTACCCTCTGTCCCACGTGGCAATGGATGGAGGTCTTATTGCTGGAAGCTCACAGTGAAGTTTTACCAAAGCTGAGGATAGAGTGTATGGGAATTTCTTGCGTTCATACACTTTTTGCTGATGCAGCTCCAAAGCATGATCTTGTGCTCTTGAATAGCTCAGAGTGATGAAGGGCTCAGCTGAAAAGGCAGGGATTCGTGGGACTAATCTGGTAGGTTGGTTGAACAAGACCTGTCCCCTGGCACTGACAAATGCCTTTCCTCTGGGAAAGACACCACCCAGGACCAGGCTGCCAGAGACCTATTAAGTTGCCAAGATGCCTTTCTCAGAGGTTTCCCAGCTCTTAGAAGATGAGGCTCAGTTCAGCCAAATTAGGAAGAATGGGGTCCTTCTTCCTCTGCTCTCTAGCAGCATTCCCTTGACTAGCATCCCTGAACCCTCTTTAAATCTGTCTTTTCATTTTCTTCTTGAAGGGCTGAATAATTAGGTTGTTCAGAAGCTGATAATAACAGTAGACTGACCCTCTCTGTCCTAGAATGTCATTGTCATGATTTGCATTTCAAGATGCATAATAATACAATTGCATGTGGTTTTGTTCGCCATGGCTCAGCTTAGAACACAGCAGTCATCACAAAGCACATGAGCTGGTTTATTACAGGACCTGGAATCTGTCCTCCCGCTCTTTGAGAAATACGAAGATAAGCTGGTGGCCATCGGCAAGATAATCCGCTCTGATTGCTGCATAACCAGAGTTTGCTTGGTTTGACTCTATGCAAACTATCTGAAGATGTGTGTAACTCATTACAATATCTGGCTGCTTACATTCCTCTCATGGATAGATATGAAATGAGTTGGAATTAAAACCCAAAACTTTATTTTCCTGGCTAAACATCCGTGTCGGAGTAAAATGAAAATGGCAAAATCCCACAAGGTGGTGTATTGATAGATGGCTAAAATGCTGTTTTCCTGCAATGAAGACATTGAAGAGAAGCTAGAGAAACTACTTTAGATCTTTACCTGGAGTATTTTCATAGCTGATGTCATATTGTCTTTATTATTCGTATGTTACTATATTCCCAGGTATGTTGCCTTTTGGAGGAGGCTGCTTTCTGCTCTGTTTCTTCATTGCTAAGAGCTTCTGCCACTCTCCTGAGAAAATTAAGCTAGCAAAGGCGTTAGATCATCATCAGTTTGAATTTTAACACTTTTAGTGAAGTCTTGAATGTCTCCTTTTGTGGGTTGGGCTGGACTTCACTCTGTGGCTTGTGTCCATGCCTTGGCAATGTGAGGAGCAGCAGAGAGTCCTTACACTGCAGCTGGCCAACTGGATTTGCTTGGTGTGAGCCAGAGAACTTTGACATAGCGTCTCCTTTATACATTGGACTTTAACTAGACTCAACACCTGTTTCCTGTATCACAGCTCCACAGGCATCCTCTAAAGAACGCTAGGAGTTGTTTTGAAGTTTGAGTTTATCCAAGTGTTCAATGACTTGAGAAGAAAAAATATTTATATTTAGGCAATAAT
>JAVSBS010011112.1:5820-33947 GCA_033124195.1 Coracias cyanogaster
CCCTGGAGGTGTTTAAAGAACGAATAGATGCGGCGCTTGAGGATATGGTGTAGTGGTTAGAGAGATGCTAGGACAAAAGTTGGACTTGATGACCCTGGAGGTCCTTTCCAACCATAATGAATCTGTGATTCTGTGATTTTTCCTAATTTTTCCAATTGCTTCCAAAAACTAAATTTGAGCTGTATATTTTATACTTTTTTTGGTCTCATTTTTAAACATCAGTATCACTTTCTATTTCCCCCTAGCTGTAGAGCTACAGCTTTGCTATTACACAGATAATTGCTAATAGTTGACAGCTGGACACTATATAAACCTTGTGCTAGGACTGATCATGTATATATTACAATCCTTCAGTCTTCAGACTCCCTCAGTCTTCCTTTTTCTTTTAAAGTTTGGTTCAAACCAAACTGTGAAGTTTTAGAACCAAATGCATGAGTTTCTACAGTGGTATTTTATGGAGTTTCTGCAGAAATGCTGGCATTTAAGCTGCCAACTGAAACTTGCTCAGCATAAGAAAAGCTGTATTATTTTATAAGAGATTCTGAGAAATTATAAATTAAATCTAGCCAGAAAAGCCTTTGCTGTAAGCTTTTTCATTCCCCTAAGATGAATAAAAACCTGCAAGGTGCTGCTCAAACCTCATTAAATACAATAGAAGTTATTAAAACCAACTAATAGAAAATTTTGGTAAGAAAATCAGTTTGACATTTAGTTATGAGCTTTCTCGTGATAATGTAGTCTACCAGTAGATCTAGTGTTTTATAAGGAAAGTTACTTTGCATCCACAGAAGACCTTTCTCCAAAGTAAGTTAAATGGAGCGTATCTGTGACGCAGTTTAAATGTAATGTATTTCATAATGAGTGATACAACCCAGTGTTTAATAACTGCAAAAAAGAGTGTCACAATAGAAATTCAGATTAATTACTAATTAATGTGACACTGTAGGTTCATACTCAGGCCTTTTTGTATTTTCACTGTATTTAAGTTATTAAACATTTACTTTCTTAAGTGATTTTCAGGGTAATGCTAATGTGCAAGGTGTTGCAACCCAGAGGGCGGATAAATTTAATTGCATTTACATTTTACAGTACAGATGGAAAGGTCAACATAGTATTGTAATCCTAAGTGATAGTCTGTAGAGTAATAAGGATAAAACAGTCACTATTTCAGTCAAAAATTATTCTGAAGAAGGGACTAGAAGTACCTCATGTCTCTAGTCAGAACGTTGAAATAGGACCAGAAATGCCAATGACAGATTTTGAAGTGGATGACCGTATACAGAGATGGTATTAAAATGAAAAATAGCTATAGCAGGTGATGTGATTATGGGGGCCTGCCTTCTTAAGATACCAAAAATAGCAATTAATATGAGCTAAGGCTGTTTTAGAATCTTCTTAATTTTTTTTTTTTAAGGCAATATGTAAGGAAATAAATGTGGAATATGTAGTCAGAGGCTAAATCTCTTCAAACTGGAAGGTACAAAAAGTAAATTTGACAATTAGTTGATACGTAATTTTATAAAGCAAACTTTGATATGTGAAGTACTCACAGTGTAACAAAAAGAATGAACAATTCAGCGTACAAAATATGTCAGTTCTCTTCAGTTTTTAGTCTTTGATATTAAAGCCTATAAAGACCTACTGAAGAACTGGAGTGAATTTTCTAATGAACAAGCTTCTTTGACAGTACTTGAATTTTAAGCTTACATTATATAAATAAATTACATACATTAAAATTACAAAGTTAAATAGATTTCTTATGACCCAGAAGAAACAACATATGACAACACATTTCAACAGAAAATAATAAGTTCTGTACTTACACATACAACACTGTTCTAGTATCACCAACTTTCCCAGCATCTCCAACAGTAAGAGTATCATAGCCTCTTTCCAGTTCAAACTCTTCAAAAGCGAGCTTTATGACCTATTAAAATTAAATAAAGTCAGTTATTTCAAAACATACCTACAGGTTATCTGACAATTTTATTTGCCTACCCTAAGTTAACCCATGAAGCACTCACTCATATTTTCAGTTAGTCTTATTTGAGAAAGATGCTAAATACAGAAAAATGCTGAAATTTAATCCAGGACTAAGACCCTTTGTATGTTTTAAAGGACTTAATATTTACAAGAGTGTCATTTAAAGATAAAAGAGATGGAGGATTAAAGAAAAACTAAATGGTCCTAAGATATCTGTAGCTATGAAAACATTATTAACACAAATGTCTGTATAATTATTTTGACAATAGGTCATAGGTATTTCCTGTGATCTAATATAGGTCCTCTGTAGCATACTTTGCAGACCTGCAAGATTTTGAGATAAAGTATACTGCATTATCTACATTCTTTTTCAATAATCACAAGAATTTTAGTCAATATGCTGTAGATAAAATAATACATATTTCCATCTGCCCCTGATGCACCTTCTAGTATTTCTAGATTTTAACAGTGGTTAACATCAAAATTTCATTACTAAATTAAGACTAATAAAGCCAAAGAAAAGCAAGAAAAATATGTAGAAGCACAAATGCAGAGTTGTTTCTTGTAATAACTATGTATATAAGAGTTTTACTTTTAATGTAATTTTTATTTTGTGTGGAGGAGGAAACGTGATAGAATATTCCATGAGAAAATATGGTAATACATTATTTAAATATGCTCCATTTAGTTAGACTCATGAATTCTTTTACATTATAATTTAAAAACAAATGTGAATGTTCAACTCTTTAATAATAAAATAAGTTACAAAAAAGTAATTGGACATAAACCACAGATTAAATATTTAAAGACCTGGTTAATCATACAGGAAAAGTCACAAGAAAAGTTTCTTTATGGGAAATATATTGTGTGTGAAGCACATCTTCACTTCCGTGCTGTTATTCTATGCTAACACATAAAATGTATTGGAAAGACATGAAAATGGTTGAGAGGTCTAACTTAAATACCTTTAATCTGATTCATAAAATGTAAATTTTACCATGTAAACGTTAAGCAACCAGTTTAATCACGGCTCCTTCTCCAGTCAGAGGACAGAAAACGGGACCCACCACACCTCTCTTAAGGTGGACCAAACTGCCATTTAGAGTTACCTTTTCAATTGACTATAGGGGGAGTTTGGATGACTATGGAAGACTAATAGACATATTTGGATAGAATTAGTTCCTCTGTGAATAAAGCTCTGAATAATCAGAAGAATTGTTAAGACTTGTTAGATGGAGAGAGGGATGTTCGTCAGTTTATTTTTTAGAAAGAGTGTAAAACACTTTTGTATGGATACAGAGATGAACACAGTGTGGGAAAAACTTAAAAGAATTGAACTAATATCAGCAAGAACAATGTACCCATATGTGGTTAAAAAATACTAATTTATATACTGCAGGAAAAAAAACAACTCCAAGACACTTCTCCAGATTCAACATTGTTTTGCAATTAAAAAAATCCAGTAATGCTAATCTGATCAACATCATTAAATAAGCTTATTTTGAACTGATTAAAATAAAGAAAAGCATTAATTTTCATTAAGAAAAATTGGAAACACAAAATTTACTTCCAAATCTATTATATTTGTTTCTGGATGATCAATTATATTTCTTATAGAAGAATGAAGCTGTTCGCTTTCTGAAATGTACGAGACAAAACTGCCTTCTAAGCAATTCACAATGATTACTTATGGTTAGATAATTAGACTGTGAAAACAAAGAAGCCTAAACGTATGAGACAACTAAGGAGGTACCTATATAGAAGCTACGCAAGTGAATTTTTTGTGATAAATACTTTTTCCTTAGAAGCATTTTCCTTTATCCTAGCCACTCCTACACTTTATATCTTGGCTGGCATAATTGCTACAGCAAGTAAGGGAGAAAGGCAGCACCAAAGTTGTACTAACAGAATTTTCTGTATGGACGTTCTTCCTGGAAGCAGCAGTAGGGAACATGGCAATGTGACATTTTCAGAATACCTAGGTGTGCATGTTCTTTTCACTACTAAAAAGACTTATTTTATTATCGCTTAAATATGCTAGAAATTTATGCATTTAATATAGCAAATACGAAGTAAAAAGTGAGAGCAGTAAATTCTGGTTTAAGATGCAAACAGAAAAGAGGACTACTACGATATCTCTTATATTTACAAAGAGATCAAGGAAACAGCTTCAAAAAAATACACATGTGCTAGTGGAAATGTGTCTTTAAAAAAAAAAAAAAAAAAAGGAAATAGGGCCTCCCTGAAGGAACTTCTCTTAAAAGATGAGAAAATGAAATTAGACAATTTGTTGCCTCTGTAAAACTACAGAAAACATATGAAGAACAGGGAAAGAGAATTGAGGATCCTTAATTTAAAGTTTTAAAATAATAGAAAATGTGTTAATTATAAAGGCTTTTGATGAAAGCTGTTTGCAACTGTTACAGGCTACTTCACTGACATATTAGCATCAAATATAAAAAAAACATATAAACAAAATATAGAAGCAACATCAAAAGATTAAATCAGCTGTAGAGAATGCATATATGGATCCAGTGTTCCTTAATTTTTTTTTAAAAATGTGCTGTTTCCCTAGCCCATCCATCTTACAATTACATGCCTTCAAGTCTTAAGAGTCACCGTGACTATCCCCAAAATCCTGTATTAGAGGAAACATAGGTCATTGACTAGAAATAGCAATAAAACTACATAAGTCATGCACAAATTCTACAGATGATTATATCTGAATAACAGGCTGAACATCTGCCTGTTGATGGGAAGCAGTGAATGAATTCCTTGTTTTTCTTTGCTTGTGTTCATGGCTTTTGCTTTATATATTAAACTGGCTTTAACTCAACCCACGAGCTTTCTCATTTTTACCCTTCCAAGTCCCTCCACCCCACTGGAGGGGAGTGAGAGAGTGGCTGGGAGGGGTGGACCAGCCTCCAGGGGTAACCCATGACACTGCCTTACATAATGCCAAGCTGTTTCCTGCATTATGTGGTGCTCATTGCCTTTAGTTCCCTCTATAAGCCTTCCCACCTTTACTCATGTTAAAAGAAGGTAAATACCCAAAAAGAGATGAAGGGGGTTTGTTGGTGGGTTTTTCTGTGGGGTTTTTTTGTGTTGGTTTTTTTTTTCTTTTTCCTTTAATTTATTTAAGGAATTTAAGGTTTTATTTAAGGAATGGTAAAAGTAGAGTTTACAAAGATTTTTACACAGAAGATATTAATATGCTTTACAATGGAGGACAGTCTTTATTACTACAATTTTAGATTGCAATAAGAGTAATAAAATATGTTGTGAAAGACAATTCAGTAGCCCAAGAAACAATAGCATCCAGATACCTAATTAATTTCTCTGTTCATTAGGTAACACTATCTTCCTTGAAATGATAAAAAATTGAAAGCTGTCAAGTACAATCACATTTGTGGCAGTTCTTTCTTTGTTTACTCACTTTTGAGCTTGTATGAAATACATGGGGAGAATGATGTTTAGATTAATTGTTATTTAAATATATATTTGAGAAAAAGGTTGAATATAACTGCAATAAATAAGAGGGAAAGTTAATAATGCATCACTTCCAGGTCAAAATAGGCTGTCTCCAAACACACAAAACAAACTTTAGGCCAAAAAGAAGGGTCTATCCTGCAAAACTTTAATTCCTCCTACTTCTGATGAGTGATGGCAAATTTACTGAAAACACTCGGATTATTCAATTTTTAAAAATATATATGTTGAAGGTTTTTGGTACCACCTTCAACCAAAAAATGCAGTTACTTAAAACAAAATTATAAAAATAAATTTTCATATTTTTCAATATTGGCATTATGATTTGTATTTCTCTTTCTCAGGAATTTATTCTCCTTTTAGATCATACTAATGACTTGAAAAAGGACCCTAATAAACATATCTTGTAGAAATTAAGTAGGATAAAAAGCAAATAACAGTAATAATAAATCAAATAATAGTAATATTAAATACATGTGTTGATGCTGTTTTTAAAAAGAAAGAAAAAATAATCACAAGAATTAAAAATACCATAATTTTAAAATCCAACAGTTTGTTTTACAATGAGTATAACCAGCTTCCTGCCCCATGCCCAAACATTTCTTATTTTTTTCCCCATTGCTTTTCAGTCTTTGGATTGCCTATGATAACATAGCTTTTCTGTGTTCTCTACATTGAATGTACCTGCCATATACAACATAGTGATTCCTCAGCAAATTAAGGCCAAATAATTTGAAATCTTGAAATGAAAATGAAGCAATAATCTTAAGAAAATCAGTTCATTTTGTTTATGTAGTAAAGGTTAAGAAGTGATTTGACATTGATCTTAGAAGAGTTGTATAAGGAAAAACTTCCCAATAAGGTATGTATACGGTAAGAATAGACACAGAGTGGCTAGAAGCTCAATTAGGAAAAAACTTCAAACAAATGAGAATTAACTGCAGAAATCAGAATAATAAAATTCTTATTACTGTGAAGTGCTGTTGATTATGTAAAATAGTTCTATACTCATGTATTTATGTAATTTAAATATATCCACAGTAAGGTAATGAGCACATTATTAAAGATAGTTTTGTTTCTTGTGTATCATAATGGTGATTTCAGAGTTAATACCCCTGCCACAATCTGTTAATCAGTCAGATAAGAAGCATAAGAAGCTTGTTGCCAAGTTAGATTTTAATCTTCAGCAAGTGTCTAAATATTCTGTCAAGTTTCAGTTTACCATCTTAATTGTTAAGACATTTTCCTTCTGTATTTTATACATATGCAAATATGTTGCAATTTCTAAATATACAGAATAGTATAAAGCATTAAATGTTAATTTTTAAGTCAAATACCAAAGCCCAATGAATGTTTCACAAATTTATGAGAATCATATTTTTAATATATTTTAATTTTCAATTATCTTAAGTCTGAAAGATAAAATTTAAATTAATACAAAGCAGAATTGCAAGAAGTTATAAACAATTATGCATATGTTCACACTAAGAGGCTGAAATTCATAACTTTTGGACAATTAAAAAAAAAATTCTCTGATATAATAGCACGTGCTTCTATGTCTCATTTTCTGTCAAAGGAAAATGCCAAGCATACGGTTTTCATTTTTGCTGCTGTTGCTGCTCCAACTGTTAAAATATCAGTAGGAAAAGCAATGAAAGTATAAGCTTTAAAGCAACACTACGCACTGTTTTTTTTTAACAGGACAATGGAAAAGAAGATACTTCTTACTTAAGAAGTACTTAAGTACTTCCTTATCTTGTCATTCATTTAAAAATAATTCCAACTGTGCTTATATCTTTGGAGATCTTTTACCAAAGATTTTAAAGCACTTTTCCTAAAATGGTGACTAGCACCCACTTGTGGAAATGACACAGTAATGAAAAAAAAAAAAAAAAGAAATACTTTTAGATTTGTGGTTCAAAACAAGGTCTGAAAATACTGTTCTTTAAATTTGAAAATGAAAAGCTCCTGGTTAACATTTATTAAAAGTAAGTTATATATACATTAACTAAGAATATACAAATCACCAGATAAGAGCTCAAATTTAAATAAGGGCTGAGCACATGATTTTTTTTTCCTCCGAATTCAAGCAGGAGAAACACAATTGGTTTACTCTGTTTGACTGTTATCTTACTTCCTACAATCTTTGAAGAATAGATTAATTTTATTAATTAATCCAAAGTCCTTATGTCACTTGACAGAGTACAAGAAATAAAGGGTTTCATGAAGAAGTGGTTACATATGAAAGGTGCACATCCCTTTACACAAACAGAAATGATTCTCTAGGCAGAGCCCTAGGTGAGAATCTGGAGAGTTAGATCTGAGCTCTGCTATTAGTATAGTACTTCAGGCAACTCACTTCAGGTCCTTTAAAATTACTTATTTAACAGCAAGAGTTTTCTGACATTTTAATTCTTCTTACTTAAACTTCATGTAAAACATGCTCAAAGTATGACAAACATTCAAACTTCAGAAACGGTAGATAGTAAAAAAAAAAATCTAATTAATTTTATGTATCCCAACTCAAACATGACTAGATGAGATACACTGAGGGAATTCACAAACCTTTGTAATGATGTGTTGGCTAGCAGAATATCCAGGAGATAATAGTAACAAAATAACAAAGCAGTGTTTGTGTTCATGACCTTAAAACAAAAATTCATTAGAGGAACTTTAAATCCTTATAACAAACTAAATTATTATAATTCAAATGCTATTTCTGACTGAACATGTTGGGTAAAGTCTGTATTTCATGCATTCAATAGCTATGAAACTAGTTTTAAAGATAGTTTCCTTCAGTACTAACAGTCTGTCAAACAGTAGCAGAAAGGTCCATAAGCACCCGTGTTCTCTGAGGAGTCTTTCAGCTTGTCAGTCTCCTGGTATTATGGCAAAATAGTTCCAAGTGCACAAACTATTTCATTTAGAAGGGTGATGGGTCCTGGCATCACACTATATTGTGCAACCAGGCAATTGAAGTGAATATTGGAAAGCCTCCAAAGGTACAGAGAGATATTTAGAAATATTTAGGCAAATATTTATAGTAGTAAATGCCTCAGAAAAAATATAACATATCAGTGGAACTAATTTGCTAGAAATGTATGCAATCTTAAGAGTTCAGCTACCGTTTAATACTATTCAGAATACAAAATGGAAAGGTCTGATCCAAACTGAGTCAAGTCAGAAACCCGGATAAAGTAGTTATGTTACTGTGTTAATGGAAGACTAACTATGGAAATGAACTTTTTGAGGAAAAGCAAGTAAGTCAGGATATAGTGTATTCTTCATTGCGCTAAAAGCATATGCCCACATTCAGCTATTTTCTGTTATACAAGATGCCTTTGTATCCTTGCCTGACTTTTAACTGCCTCTCCAGAAGGGTATGGATTTTCCTGTATAATAGCTGCTAGCCTTGCACAGACATCTTGAATATCTGAGCACCTCATGCAGTAATAGACACTTGAGGATGTCCAAATGAATTGTATTCCTTGTGTGCTGAAGTCACAAGGTCATAAGAAGTACCCTGCTTCATAAGGAAAACCTCCTCATTAAAATGTTAAAGCATATAAACTGCTTATATATATTTATACATACAAGATTTTTAATGTACATTATATTATATAATAATTATATATTATATAATAGAAGTGTAGTAATACTACATGGACATTGCATTGTCAAAACATCAACATGTATATGTTGATTTACATAACTCTGAACAGTTTTTAGATGAAGTTACATACCAAAAAGAAATTTAAATATCTTGAGATTAACTTCATTCTGAATAAAAGTATGCAAATAAGTTTGCCCTATGTTTAAATTATGAATAAGAAAAAATTATGAATATGAAATTTTGGCATTCACATATCCAGATAATCTTAAACTAATGTTGAAAGACGCATTTCCCCTCAAGCTTTTATTCCTACTGTGTTTTTAAAATACACAACTGCATGGCTTGTTGTCCAAGTGTACTTCTGAAATAAGAAACAAATTGTTTTCTAAATAATTACCTGTATTACTCTAGTAAATCAAAACTCAAGGCTGAAATTCTAGTCCCGTTAAAGTAAACAGAATAAATGAGGATTTTTATGTTGAAACATCCTCCTATGACTTCGTCTAACACCTCAATCTATTAAAAGGAAATTATCTAAATGATTGCCTCACACATAGCTTACTTTTCAGAAGTTTCTATCATACTTGTTTGTTTCATTTCACAAAATTACATTTTTGCCAATAAATGCTGTGATAATATTCTAAATACAACAAATTTTAAGTAAGCTTGTATTAAACTAGATTGTGTAATTTTGAGCCAGAAAAGAAATGAAAGTTTAAACCAAAAAAAGAAACAATCTTGCTATTTTGGAGAGATTTGAACTACATACAATCTAGGTAGTAGTAGAATGTTAGCATGTGACACCAAACTTCATAATTTACTGGCCACAAATAACAAGGAAAGGAAAGGATCCATGAATTGCAGCCCATAGGAAATACCAACATTCAAGCAGTTTATGAAAGACTGTATCCCAAGAAAGGGATCCTGCACTGGACCAGGGAAAAAGTGTGAGAACAGAGTGGCAGAGAGGAGCTGTTAATGAACTGACTGCAGCCCACATTCCTCACTCGGCTGCAGTTTGGTGATGTAGGATGTAGAAGAGAAAAAGTTTTTATCATTGTTTCTCACTATCCTACTCTGTTTTTAATTGGCAATAAATTAATCTTCCCCAAGTTGTCTGTTTTGCCTGTGAGGATAATTGGTAATTTCGCTGTCCTTATATTCACTCACAAACTATTTCATCTTATTTTCTCCCCCTCTCCTGATGAGAAGAGGGAGTGAGAGAGCAGCTTGATGGGCACCTAGCAGCCAGCCAAGGTCAACCCACCACAACTATACAGGAGAATTGTCTTCATATTATAAATTGAAACACTACAATTACTTTTAATAAAATTACTTAAGAATGTATTTGCATTTAACTATATTAAATATTAATATCCTATTCATGATTGCAGTTAGAAAACAAAACAATTTCTCCCAAAAGCTGTAAGAATAATGACAGTGATGACAGCACATTCATTCTGAGCCTTGTTCAGCAATGCTTCTCATAGTTTAAATTTCCAAACACAAAACCTAATTACATATTTAATCTTTTTGGTAATATAAGTCTACCTAACTTGGCTTTAAAATCTAATCTCCCATACCTGAATGAACTTTCTCAAATCCTATACTTATGTTGAAAATGTCATGCATGTCTGAGTAACAATTAATATATTTATCTTCATCCTCTGCCATGAAATCTGTGGTAAGAGAAAGTGGTAAACATGATAGACTTTAAGGATTGCAGGCTTGATTCTTAATCATCTGTGTTGATTTTACATCTTTGCATCTGTAAGCACTTGAGTAGAGCTATTCTTGACATATATTGGTAAAAAATGACACCAGATTTAGTGAAGATAATCTTTGGTCATTAGTCTCAAAGCCATATGGCAATCTGCTCAAATATGCAGGTAATAGTGCCCTGTAAGTACACATGGAGGCAGAAGCTATTATTTGGATCTAATGCAAATTATATATGGGTAAACAGAACATTTTCTGTCTGTTCACTTAGGCATCATCTGTAATGAATATACAATGAGGAGATTCTGTAAAAAACTACATTAAAATGTAAAGAGAATAGTAGAAAAGGGTAGCTGCAATTTTCCCTCTACAGTACTATATGACTTACTTTTAAATCAGTGTATAATGTATAAATAATTTACTTCACGAAGACTATTTTAATTTTACTTAATAGCAAAATGTGCTGTCAATAAAATAACATATAAAAAAAAAAGGAAGAATACCCTTACAGATAAATTTAAAAGACTTTTAGACCGGTTTTAAATAAGTTAGATTGTTTCCAAAGATGTGTGTTCATTACTTTCTTGTTGAAAATCTTATTCATTTAGAAACATGAAGATATTGGCTAGAAACTTAAACACAGTGTAAGATATTGTTCAGACAACTTGGGCCAGTGACCAAGTGGATTAGATTTTAATATAGGAGAACAGTGCAAATGTACTTACATGTCAATGAAAACTGCAAAAAAACTTTAAGTACAGCTACAGGTTTAGTTTTACCTTTTTTTGCTAATTAACAAAGTAATGTTCTTGTCTTCCTGAAATGTCTTCTTTTGTTTACATCTTACTACACATAAGCCTCAAAAGCAAAGTATAATCACTGAAAATTTTAGAAACATAGATTATCACATTAGTTCTGATTTTGAAATTGTAAGGATGATAAATATAATACATTCCCATATTTTATTATCATGATTTCCATGTGTTTATACAAATAAGTGTAAAGATACAATATATAAAAAAAACCTGTAGAATATCTGCCAAAGCATAAATACAGCATGCATTTATTATATTTAGCATAAATTCTGATGGTTGCATTGTATTATTTTATCTTGTAGAGCTCCAGAATGGGACTTTGTAATGCACTCTGGGGGGGTATTGATTTGGATAAATCATGTTCAATTTTTTCTTCACTAAAACTGGTCTATCTTGAACAAAAGATACAGCATTGTATCAAAGACCTTGAGAAAACATGAAAGAACTTTGTCCCAGCACTTCATAACAAAAGGAGAGCACAAAAGGCTAGAACTATTTTTTAATACCTGACCAAGAAAAGGTATTAAGTCTTTATAACCTGAAATGAAAATGAAGAAATAATTTATTAAGATAAATGAAAACAAATACATTTTAAAGTGTAATAAATGTTGTCATTTGACACCTTCTAATTCTAATAATGTATTGGTGGACTTTTTTACATGAAGACAAGAACTTACAGCAATGCATGTAATATGGCCTCTGTTATCAGGCACAGGACACAGGACAGGATAAAGTAGAATAGACCAGACCAGAATAGAATAGAATAGAATAGAATAGAATAGAATAGAATAGAATAGAATAGAAATTTCAGCTGGAAGGGATCTACAATGATCATCCAGTCCAACTGCCTGATCAATTCAGGGCTGACCAAAAGTTAAAGCATGGTATTAAAGGCACTGTCCAAATGCCTCTTAAACACTGATGGGCTTGGGGAATTGACTACCTCTCTCGGAAGCCTGTTCCAGTAACTGGCCACCATCTTGGTAAAGAAATGCTTCTTAATGTCCAGTCTAAACCTCCCCTGGTACAGCTTTGAACCATTCTCATGCATCCTGTCACTGGATAACAGGGAGAAGAGCTCACCATCTCCCTCTCCACTTCCCCTCCTCCAGTAAGTATACTCTTAAATGATCAAAATAAAAATAAAAGAACTATGATGTGAATTGTGCAATGCTGCCGTGCAGAGGAATTAATAAAAGCGCAGTACCCTACAACTACTTATTTAAGAGAATACACTCCAGGCACAATATCCTATGTACCTTTAAAGTAAAATACAAAAAGAGAGAGGCTCTGTAGTAATTGCTGTCAGGAAGATGATATCTGTTCAACATTTTATCATGTTACACAGGTTGATTTATAGTAAAACAATCTTAGTGATTACGATTTTGAAAATTAGAATTGTAAAATTAATTTGCATTTCAGATAACTATGTTGTATTTCCTCATGAAATGTGTATTTTAAGAATAAATTAAACAATATGATTGCTTCAATATGTGAAGCAAAGTGTTGTCTCTCCCATATAAATGTTCTTTCTACACATATATTTGAAGTGTTCTATGAAACGAAGTGGAAAAGAGCAAACCAATGGATATTTAGATCTTCTATTTCACCCACCTTATCAATTACAAATAATCTTTCACTTATCTATTTCCTTGTCACAAAATGATTTTCATTTGATAGTACAAAGAATTTTATTAATACTTCAGTTATGTGAAAACGCAAAATTTTACAAAACAAAATTCAGAGCAAAATTATGATGTCAGATGTACCAGAATGTACTTAAAAATCAAAAGAAATCAATCAAAGCTATCTGAAAAACTCTAAACCATGCAATTGTATAGCACCCAGGTTTAGTGGTACTGTGTGTGACATTATGCAAAATTTCAGTGATTAAACTTTTATCTGCTCCTCCCTAGTTGCTGAAAAAATGTAGACAATTTGAACAATCATGTTGGCCTGTGGCAAAACTAGAAAGAAAACCTATCTGCTTGAGCTTAGTTCTGTGGGATCTGGAAATTTTTCTTTAGGAATTCAGTGAGATGATAAAAGGAAATTTGATTACAGCCCTGGGCTTCCCACCTTCTTCTGATTAAGCAACATCTCACAGTTCTTTTCTGCCTGAAATGTGACACAGAGAGCAACAAGAACAACGACCCTGTTTCCTGTTCTGCTCAGGATGCACCATAATCACACTTTGTGATGAAAAGTATAGGTCATCTACATAGTGGAAGAGAGTGACACTCAGAATGAGTTGAAACAGAAACATAGTTAAATGCATAACAGTCACCTAAGATGTAGATTATTAGAGGCCTGTGTAAACATCTAACTGTATATGAAAAAAGTGTAAAGCAGGCATAAATCAAGCCCATTGTGGACATGTAACTGGATTTCAGGTGTGAATGTTCAAGCCTTGAAATACACATCCCTGCTCATTCCCACTTGAGATCTATGTTGCCTTGGGTGAACTGCCTCTGTGCTCACTTGAGATGTGTACACTGAAAGAGTATATTATTAAAAGCAGCAGATTGCCAAATACACATAGCAAGAAGTAATTTTTGCCTTCGGAATACAACAAATTAGTATCACCAAACATGATAGCTCTACCTACCTATCGTATACAAAAACTTATAGTCTATATACACCAACATATAGTAAAATAATGCATACAGCCAGACAAATACGTACAAAAGCTTCACTAGGTTTTGGGTACTGTTTGTTCGTTATAGCGCAGTGATCATTTTCAAAGACTTTAATGTTGAACGTGGGCTCCTGGAAGAGTAATTTCTGAGAAATAAATATTTGCTCTCATCCTTTAACTGAGACGTACAAAACATTATGACTATTTAATATGTGCTGTGAGAGAAATGACTGTGATGAAACCAGCCATTTATTTGTACTGTGGATACTTTCTTATACACATATGTTTAAATACACCTACATATTAAGTCTCAATACACCCAACAACAACTAGAACGCAGATCAGTCACCTAGAATAACTCTGTATTACAGCTGACCACTGTTTCACCTCTATTCCTCTACTAGCTTGTAACCTTATAGACCTGTAATGCATTATTGCCATTCCTAGCAACAGGCCACAACCTTTGTACTGAATTTGCAAGGCCTCAGGATTGGTGTCTGCCAGGTTTTCCCTGTCTGGACTTTTCTTGGTAGGGCTGCAGCTTTGTTTCACTTCATTTCATTGACAGCAATTTCTCTCATTGACCAGGTCTCTATGGCTAGTTTATTTTTGTTATCTTTGCATAGTACAACCATAGTCTTACACAGACAGCTGTAATAAGTAATTGTTCTATTAGAATAAGATACTTACGACTTTTACAAAATTATGTAGGTTAAGGGACTGTGAGTTTGGTGTAACTGCAGAGGTGCTGAGAAATGGAGACAGGATGTGGTCTACAGGGGTAAATGGCATGGGATGACAAGAGATGAGGTACAGGCTTGACTCTGGGGACCCCACAGCTATAAGTCACTCACCATAGGTGAAAAAATGTAGATCTGGAGCTGGACAAAACTGACTTTAGGGGTAATAAAGAGAGAAAAAAACCCCAGTATCTAATAAACATAAAAATATCATAAGTAGTAAATTTGGATGAAATGTGATCTGAAGTTGCAGATCAATAAAGAAATATAACCATGTAAAAGTGTGCTAGCAAACAGAAAAAGGACCCAAAGTGGATGTTAGGGGAGCAACAAGAAAGCAGCAGTATCATCATCATATTCATACCAATGAAAGACTTTAGAGGCTGATGAGTTACGGTGTTAACCTCTCCAGTGTCGAAACCTACTGTTTTAAGACCCAGAAGAACAATTGAATGGTGAGCATAACCCCAAGAGACAGAAACTAAAAACTATAGTACAATTTTAACAGTGATATAGCTATTGTTATTATTACTACTGAGACTTCCGTATAAAAGTACTCTAACTGCACTATTATTCTTTCTTTTCCTGTAATAATTAGACATAGACTAATAGTATTTCCTGAATTAAACTGTTAGGATTTGCGTTATACTAATAATTAATTCTTAGCTTTACTTACATACATTGTGTGCTTCCTTTTTGCCTGCAAACAAGATTTTGATTTAATTTTGCTGAGTTACCATTTTGCAATCAGGAGTCCTAAAAATAACAGCAGATTCAGCCTTAGCAGATTAAATTGTATTGCATTTCTCTGATATATATTGCCCAACCTTTACTTCATTTCCATGGTACCATGATTAATGACAATGATTACTTGCATTTCTAAAGCAGAAGGATCTTACAATCTTCTACAAATATCAGTACTTGTAACATCTTCATATAATTTTTATAGCAAAAACTCCTGTTGTCTACATATTCAAAACAGTTTCAGAGATAATTCTTTGAGCTGATGTGAGATGCTGTAAACCGGTCTCAGTCTCCAAAATCTGTGTTTCGTTTGGTCACAAAACTGTTTTTTTGGCTTTCCAGTGTCTTAACAAAAGTGTACATTTTAAAAAGCTTAATTCAGATTGCATATAAATATTTTCTTGGTTTTTGCAATGATAAGCTTAAGTGTACATGAGACAGTAGAATTGCACAAGCGTGCATATCAGAATATGATGCACTGGATTTTGAGAACAAAAACAGTTTAACCAAAAATGTCATGGCCATGTGAAATCGTTGTAGTATCATGCCATACGTGAAAACACTTAGAAACAGAAACTAACTTTGAGTATCTGATTCTTCCACTCATAAAAATACCCTATGAAAGCATTAATTTCTCCACTATTAGTATGCGGTACTCAAAAGCCCTTTTTTATTTTCATGTGTATATACATACATATAAACTCATTCCATATTCATGATCTTCGATCTATCTGTATAATTTATGATTTGGTTTTCAAAATGCATGAAAAGTTGAAAGAAATATATCAAATAAAAGTAAAGATTTAATTAATCCACAAGTTAAACTAAAAGATATTTTTATAATAATTGCTTTTATGATTAAAAAGTGCCAAACTTATCTATATTATAAATCTACACCATTTAAGCCTCAGCAAGTAAATACTGCATTCATGATGAGCTGATAATAAAACTCCTGATCTAATATCTAGTGTCATTTATCTGGATGTTGCATGTATACATCAACAAAAAATCTACCATTTTCAAAGCAAAATCTGACATCACATCTTACTTAGTCTCTTTGGACTTCATTTGTATATATTTCCTTTCAACTTATTGAAAAGCTTATCACTGCCTTCTCTTTGGATCCTAAGTCAGGGTACTCATTCCTTTTAACAATGAGTATACTTATTTCTTATTTTGTAAAGACTTTAAGCATCTACAGAAGTGAAGTGCTTCTAAGAATAGGCAGATTTGACTAAAAAGTGAGGCCAGGCTCAGAAAATACCTGTGGACTTGCCAGAGTATCATGAAGAACAAAAGATTATGAAAGGCACAATATTTAAGCATCCTTAATATTGGCTAAAAATCAGTGAGTGATCTGGTTGCTCTTCTCAAATTCATGCTGCAAAGAAATCTACATCACAACAGTTACATCATAATTTGAGCAGACAGGCTCACATAGGGCATAAACTGGAGTATTCTTCCTTGAGTGCAATACTTCTGGTGTGGTAACGTTTATGGCTAGATTTATTTAAGAAATAATTTTTAGAGAATGAAGCCATATACCCAGCCATCTGTAAGAAAAAGATTTTTTTCAAAGCAATACTATTTCCCTTCCCGAAATTTGTATTAAGGAACTGCAATGAGGACATTGATGGAAAATAAAAACTTAGCATAAAAGTGAATACAAATATGGATTCCTTGTCTCAAGTATCTCTAGCTTTTAGCTGCTAACCTCTTTCTTGCTTGTTTGTTTGTTTGTGGCTTTGGGGTTTTTTCGAGTGGTTGTTTTTTTGGTTTTGTTGTTGTTGTTTTGGAGTGGGTGGGGGTTTTGTTTTGTTTTATTATAATATGTATGCATGTTAATTCTACAGGCAACTCCAAGAACCCTTTTTTTTGTACTACCTAGTTAGCTGCTGACGGATTTTAGAAACCTTCATGTGATCAATAACTATAGGATCATACTAAGCATTAGCTTTACAGGCTTCTAAAATTTCCCAGTTTGATGAATGTATGGATGTCACAATGGCTGCCAGACAGAATGACAGTCATCTGGAACACAGACATATCTCAAGGTCATAGTAACTCTGGGAGAGTGCAGGCTATCTACAGCAGGAGGATACAATGCAAGGAACTCATAGTTTTGGTTGCTATTGCTTTGAGAGTTTTCCTGTAACAATGACTCATCCTTTATGACATTTTAATATTGGACCTGAATAAATAGGATGATTTATTGAAACATGCAGTTGCATGAAAATAGAAGAATCTTTTTCAAGAGCATGGAGAACTGAGAGCCTCAAGCAATATGTTGAAACTTAGGCACAGCCTCAAGGAGATAACTCAAAGGACTTTAAAAACATAACATAGGAAGGATATGGACAGTCTCGTAGACATGCCAAGAACAAAAAACCACCAAAACCAGCTAAGATTCTGGAATCCTCTGCGCTAAAAAGGGCTAGAAGATCTAGTCCTTTGAGATGAAGGTTCCTCTTTTCCTATAACCAACTGTCCCCAAACACTGTCTGAATAAATTGACTCTAGAAGTGAGAAGTGAAAAATACACCCTGTAAAGTTTCAAGACCGTAATTTCAAGAGTGTTGCAACAAAAAGAACTGTAACTTGTGTGCTGAAAAAGTTTTTGAAAGAATTGAGTGAAGCAGCTTCTAAAGTCTCTGAAGGTTTATAGAGCATTATCAGTGTTTAAGTGAGGGCTGAACAGGGAGGCTGAGCTTTGCTATTGAGAGACATAAAACAGAGAATTAAAATTAGTAGGTTGGAATCTATTCAAGGAAGAAAAGCAGACATTGCTGCTCCACCATGGCTTATGTTGGACTAGCATCTGACTTATGAATGTCCAGCTGTGAAGTCAAGATGCTTAAACATAAATTGCATCTTATTGGATGATGAGGTCTTTTTCTTGTAGATGCCAATACCAATCAGTCACTAAGGTAAGAGAAATTGACTTTATCCTGCATATGAGATGACAGTCAATCATAGTTAATACTCTCATGAAGACATTTAAAGCAAAAGGAAGGACCTTGAACTGACAGTGATCCTTAGATAGATCCAAAAGGAGATAATGATAAAGCACTGGTTTTATGTCTGCATGGCAGCACACTCCTTTGACACTGGAAGTCATACATCAATTGCCTTCTTTCAACAGTTGGAAGAACACTGCCTAATACCACCATTTGAGTTTGAAACAATAAATAGAATATTTCAATATTTTTAAGCTTAATATGGCTTACCAACTACCCTTTCCCTACAGCACCTGAGAACAGTCACAATAGAGACTGCTGCTTTTGTGATGCACAGGAAGTTCCTGGGGCTGAATGTGAGCCTGTCTAACGTAACTGGACTCTTAAAAACCTCTTAAAAGAAAAAACCCAAACGAATCACATAGTGTGATGCAGCAGCAAATGAAATGCATCATGAACTCACTAGCCACTAGCTCCAGCACAAAGACATCTTATGCTATTTCTCTTTAAGATGTTAGGCCAGTCTGGTTTTGAATGGAAAGAACAGTCAGAACGTAAGGGAAAGATTTGGTGAGAGTGACTCTAATAGCCATCTATGCTTTGAGGACTCCTTCTCAGACAGGCCATTTGTTTACAAGAAAAAGAGCTGAGTTCACTTGTTCTTTCTTTCCCTTTGTAGGCAACCTATGGTTTTTAGACTGAAGTTTACAGCTGCCACCAAGTAACTATCAGATCCTTGCCACATTAAGCACTAGGAGACAGGATAAAGAGGAGAACAAGTCCAAAAGTCATCATCACATGCCTAGAAATGACTGTGACTATGAAATGAAAAATAGCAAGTGACTAAGATTTAAGGAAGGCAAGACTCTAAGAAGAATGGTGTCTAATGTTTTTCTTTAAAAATGCTTTGCTACCTGAGGCCCAAAGGATTCCAACTTTTATACAGATTTGTAAATTCAATATTCAATGCTGGCCAATGTAGTAAAGAAAAGAATTAGTGAATAGTGACAGTATACCTGAGAAAAGTCATCATGGCTTTTGTAAAAAAAAAAAAGTTCTTTAGAAAACTTTTGGAATTATTGAAAGAGTAATTACATTGTTTCTGCACTTGATGTTGCCTGTGTGGATCGCCCAAAGGCTTTTCTCTATGTCTGCCACCAAATTCATGCAGAAATTAGGTAGCTATGGCACAAAAGGTCTTTCATAGACAAATTTAAAAAAAAGAAAGAAACTAGAAATTAAGTAAACCGCAATGACAGAAAGTCACCAGCAGAGTTCTGGAATGTGCTGTGCTGTCAGACACATTCACAGACAACCTAAAGAATGGCAATACCAGTAAAGTAAGAAAATTTATTAATGACAGAGATATCTTTCAAAACTGCAAAGACAGCAGTCTATTGAGAAAAAAATGAAGAAAGTAGCACAGAGTGACTGGCAGATGAAATTTGAAGTAGATAAATATTAAATGATGCACAAGACAAAAATAATTCTAACTTCACACATAAAATGATGTGCTATGAACTGATAAATAACGATAACACTTCAGCATCATGAAACAATGTCACAAAAATTTAATCTGAGTACTTAGTACATTCAAAAAGTAAAATAAATATTAACAATTAAGAGGGCTACAAATGAAAATAAAATAGAGAACATCATTTTGCTACTGCATAAAAACTCATCATCCTGAATACTTCATGCAGCCTCATAGGTAACCCTGGAAGACATTGTCTAACTTAAAATGTTATGGTACAGATCAGAGCTGGCTGGACAGTATGGGTAGCTAGTGCTTTCAACTTCAGATTTGAAAGATGCATAGAGACTTCTACAATTCTTTTCATGGGCATTACTTTTAAACAAGCCGTGTGTTGAAATATCAAGTCTGGTATTTAAGCTCCTGCACTGGAAAGGACTATAAGTACACTGGTAGACAGGTTTAGAAAGCAAAACGATCTTGAATAATTGGACAGATTGCCTTTAAAAACAAACAAACAAATAAACAAATAAAGAAACAAAAAAAAAACCTGAAAAGTGTCATTACACTTTTTTACACTACATTTAGAAAAGTGCAATGTACTGCTCAGTTACAGACTGAGTGACAGTTACTCAGGTAACAGCCCTTTAGAGAGGATCTAGATGTCATAATAGAGCACAAACTGAACAGAAATAACCAGTCACCTCTCTGAAAAAGCCAGACATCATAAAAAAGCACATGCAGTAGTCTTCAACAGATGGGGAGACATTTTTTCTCTTTATTCTACACTTACGAGATCTCAACTGTGAAGCTGTGTCAATTTTTGAACTGAATCTTTAAGAAATATATCAATCAACTAGACACTCTTTCCTAAAAAAAACCTAATAAATTTAAAAAAAACACAATCGTTTTTAGTTGACATTATTTAGTTCTCAGAAATACAAGTGAAGGACAAGTACGAATCATGTAAGTATGCAGCTTGGATTTTTCACAAGAGCAAGACAGGATACATTGTTTAAGCTCTGTAATATAAGTAGCCATAAAGAGAAAAAAGTGAATTCATAAAACAGTGATGAATGACTGGTGAGTAAGGGGTGAGATGGATGTTTGTGGGAGTCATCAAAGATGTGACTCTGTTCACCATCCCACAAATTTATGTGAAGTTCCATTCCACTGTTACCTTAAAGGTAGCACATTATTTTGGATGTAAGTTCAATGCAGCACGCTCTCTTCCTCCAAAGGCAGTGAAGTGACCAACATAGGTAGTGTGACTGAAAGTGTGAATTTCTGTCACACCTATTCATTTTCCAGTGGACAAATGTAAAATAAATCACTAGCTGCAGGTCTGCAATTAAGATTTTTTTCCTTTAATGCTGTAAACTTTTCTGCTTTGTAAGAAAATAAGGTTTTAAAGACAAATCAAGTTTAATTGTAAGGAGGCTGTGACACAAGAGGAAGAAAATAGAAAGCAAGGCCAAATCAGTCTTAAATTATTTTGAACTTGCCTGACATCTGAGTAACAATAATTTGTGCTTCAGATCTGACTGTATGCCTTCTAATAAATGATAATGTAATATCTCTGAGATACAATACACTCAGAGGGTCTATGCTTAAACCCTCCTTCTTTATAAAATTGATCAGCAATAACTCCATCTCCAGGGATTCATTGTAGTGAAAAAAAAAACAAACCAAACCAAACAGCAAAATTCTATGAAATTATATAAGCCAGTTGAATCACAGTGTTATCTGACTGTGATTGATTTCATTTGTCCTGGTTTCATTATGGCTTTTGTGATAGAAAAAAAATACAATGAAAAAAATAATGCTGAGACAATATTCAGGTTTCTTCTTAGAATCACAGAATAATTCATGGACCTTGGTAGCTCAATAGTCAAACCTGTGGTTCAAATCAGTCAACAAGGAATTCAGACTCGGTTGGGTATTGAACAAACCGAGAATAAAGACACTATAAACATGTATAGCTCACTGGTAAGAGGAAATAACTCTTTACTCACTGATTTTTCACTAAAAAGACACTGTAGAAAAATAAAGAGCAGAAATAGAGGAGGTTGTTAATGTCAAGTTATTTTTGTTTTGATTCCACTACTACTGCTATTTTTGTTTGGTTTCTACTATTATTTGCTTTAACTGGGAGTTAGCTTGTGTCTAAAGGAAAGACTTAATACGTGCTGATAACATGCCCAAGATCATCTTACTGTGCAGCTCTCTTTTGTGTGTTTTTAAGAAACATAAGCTGTCAGTAAGACTGGGTGAAATGAAAAAAAAATGCTTGACACCAACTCAAAGTTCAACTTTTCCTTTTGTATCATAGGAAATGGTATTTTTACATGTAATATATTTTTCAAAAAATGTTTCAAACTGTAGATGTGACATAATAAATTCTGCTTATATTCCTGCCTAATCATCACTTTTTCAAAGAAAAATGCAAGGTTCTTTATGAATTACAAATCTAGATAACAATACTAAAAAAGAAATACATTTGAGACTACCCTAACATTATTAATTCTAAATGTGGATCTCTAATGTAATTTCCAAACTACTTTATTCTCTCTTTATCACTATCAGTGTCTATTTGGTAGACATTTTTATTAGCTAAATAAAAAAATGCTTGAATTACATTTTTGGATATACTGAGCCTCCGTAAACAGGTTATAGCTGGGTTTAGAGAGTTAGATTTATTCTAATTATTTCAATAAAAGCTTTACTAGCATATTAATTCTTTAGGGATTTTGCATATTATTTTGTATGAAAAATATATTTGAATCCGGTGACCATCTGGCAGCTGCATAAAAGTCTAATTTTGATGTTCAGGGGGTTTTATTTAAATTAAACATTTTTCTAAGGAATATAGACCGCAGCAATATATAGCACAGAAAAAAAAAAAAAAAGTGTAAAATGACAGTATAAAACACTTCTTATTTTTCCAGTACATTTCATATGATCTAGAAGATTATTGCACAAGCATATATCAGTTGTGTTTCCATTACTAAAACCTGTCCATTGTTATAAAACACTACTCGGAAGTGCTACTACTGTGGCAGAATTTTCTCTTTGTCTCAGTGCTTCTGCACAGAAAGGCACTTTGCCCTTTTTATTAAAAATATTTTTCATTCTGTGATTGCAAATATAATCTAAAAATGTGAACCAAGGGCAAATATTAATATGTAGAAAGTCTCAGAAAATGGCTTGTGGTGATTAATTCTGCCCATTATATCTCATCAGGGACCTTTGGACTATGATATTAGCATTTTCCCACAGCACCAAAAAATATTGTTCTTCGCTAAAGAAATTAATGTCTGAATGTCAATAATACTCATTATCTTTTTTTCTGTCTCCCTGTTTCATTGTATAAGATTCAGACCACACACCTCTACAACTGTCCGTGGAAGGTAAATTCAGTGAATTACAAGGCATATATAGACTGATCAGATTTTCTGCCTCAGACAGAGGCACTAGGATTTGGCTCATAACCAGGAAGCAGGAACTTAAGATTTCCTCAGTCCTTTAGAATTTAGAAGATTAATTTGTGAAACTAACTATAGGTTCTCTGAATTCTAATTCATGCAGAGGAGTGGAGAAAAAAAAAATTAATCTGTATAATTTTGACAGTTTTTAGCTGCTAACACCCACAGAGCTCTATAAAGAACACAGTAGTAGTAATAATAATAATAGTAATACATCACTGCCCTAATTGTTGAAAGCTATTACTGCGTATTTACTGCTGCAAATTTCATCTAAGTGTCTTATTCACAAAGAATAAAAAAGAAGGGTATTTCTTGAAGGTGAATTGAATTAATTATGTTTCAAGCTGACATGTAGCTATTCATGATAAAACAATATGTTGGAACAAAACTATAAGGGTCAAAAAATACTATGCAAGTCTTTGATCTCCATATATTGAAACTGTCCAACACTGAACTGAAAATAAAGGTTGAAGATAATAATTAAATATTGAAAAAAAAATCTCTAAATATTACTTATGTCTACTAAAGCTGTCATATACTTTTGAAAAGAACCTGACCTTACTATTCTTTGGGTTTTTTTGAAGATAAAATAATTTAAATATTACTATAATGGCTTTCTAGAAAAAAAAAAAAAAAGGATCATAAAGATATTACTGATTTTTAAATGCTCATTTCTTAACTTTGAACAAGGAGAAGACTAGCCGCATTAAAGTCCAAATCCTAGTGGCATAGTGAGATATTTACCTGTAAGCATTAAAATTCCTGCATAATACCATGTTTTCATTGTAAAGCATTTTAAAAATCTTGTTTAAAATACTTTTCATGCGCTTCTTTTGTAAAATTCTGTTTGTGTATTCAAATACCTTTAGGTTCATAATTAGCATTGTACGTTCTTTAAAATTCTCTATAATCCCACTGTTAAAATGCCACAAAGATAAGCTTGGTAATTCTTATGTCTGTAGAATGGATATGAATGTCTAGTACCTGAGAAACTTGTGAAATACATATATGAACACATAAAATACTCTCTATGTTGAAATCACATTGCTAATCAGAGTATAATTTAGGTTGCAAGCTCTTGAAGTCATCTAGTCCAACCCCTGATTTACAGTAGGTACAACTAGATTATATAAAGTTTAGCATATTTCAAGTGGTTATACTAAATTGCCATAAAGCTAGTGCTTTAATGAAGATACCACCTCCCTCATTATTTTACCACGTTATTATAAATCCAATTCAGGAACTGTATTTTGATTCGCCTAATCAAAAGAACATGTATTGAAAGTAATTAGGCTGAAAACATGGGTTCTTACCAACATAGGTGCCATACAAAATGTTTCAAAGCTTAAATGGTCACAGACCTTTGTAAGACAATTCTTCAGTGAATATCTTTGAAACAGTACTTAAGACGTACACTTGGCATATCCACAGGACTCATAAAGTGACAAAAGGAAACAATTAAGCAAGGAAAAATGATCAAACAAGTGTTCCTCAATTGTCTGAATATTATTCAAAGGATTGCAGAGAAATGCACACGTAAAAGACCTGTAATATGATTCTTGTACCTCATTCTTATGGAAGAAAAAAGAAAATATTTAAAGTAAATAGAACCTTGCTGCAGAAATAGGTACTAAGGATGGAGTTCAGTATAAATCTAAATAGCTGCCCAGTGTCATTTGAAAGCGTAAGGTAAAATTCACACATTGCCTGAAGATACAGTATCTCAGAGAGGTCCAAAATTTACTGAAGCAGCAGCTGGAAGTCAGGAAGGATTACTTAAGGCATCTCAAATGGTATTAGAAGCCTATGGTAAAGTAGCTGAAATAAACTCTAAAACATCTAAATGTAGAAGTTTACCTATTTGTGTCTAAAGGCATTTTAGGTATCTAATTTCTCACTGCAGTAAATATAGCTCAAACAGTTATTCATCTGACTGGCAGCCAGGTGTCTGCTTCAGGCTCAGTTGAACTACTGTGTACGTTCCCCTGGTTATTACTGTAGCTTAGGGATCAGTAAGGTGCTCACAATTAAATGACTAGTGCTAATTGAGGTGGTTTACACTATCACAGACATATCTGTGATCTGGCAGGTAGAACAGGATCTATGGGAACCTAGGGCTTTCTGGATCCACTGGTGGAGGGAATGCCAGTAATGGGCATTCAGCCTAAAGAAGCAGATTACAACTAGTAAAAACTATGTGTATTTCATACACGTAGCAGGGACTTCAGGCTCTTAGCACTAATTGTTTTGCACTATAAAGCTACTTGTGGTGCATTGGACTTCTAATGCTAATGTAAACATAGCCTATTTTATTCTCTTAGGGCAACTGGAGGCAACACTTGGATCCTGTCCTACCTCTCACTTATTTTACCACCTTCCAAGATTCTGCTCATGCTTTGTAGATGCATGATTCTGCAAGATCCCCATGTGAACTCAATAAAGGTGTTAAAACAATGTGCTTTTCAGCTTTACTTAAAATCCCTAGATTTGCCTTCTAGAAACTTCTGAATTGTGACTGAAGAAATAAATTACACTTTTATCTTCTTGATTTGTACTTCATTGCCAGGTACTTATGCTAATAATTAGATATGGAGACTGTTGCAGAGAGGCTAAAATCTGCATGAAATAAACTCTCCATTGACAGAGTCTGTGAACTCTTTGACAGCAGAGGTCCTGTGCCTTGCAAAACAGGACAGCTGTGAGAGAAGAGTAAGAGTCTTGACAGAGTTTACAGAAAATGTAAATTTCTTATTTCCATGGCTTCAAAGTTCACATGTCCTACATGATCTGTCATTTTCTTCTGCCCATTTGAAATAAGAATTGATTAGCAATTAATGAACTCCTCCTAAGATGTTTTCTTCCTTAGGCAGAAATAAGTTTCCCATGTTATAAGCTGGTTTCCATTTTAATCTTTCATAGCAACCAGAGCCACCTACGTTTCATTCCTGCAGTGAAGCCTCTGTTTATACCTCACTTCAATTCTGAATGCTTTATCATGGTGCACAGGTCATACAGTTGCTTATGCATATTTCAGAGAGATTAGTAAGTAAATTATGTTCCAGTGATAGCTTATTTAAATTACTAAACTCTTCACTAGGTTAAAAATATTTCCTTTTGTCATAATGATGAAAGTTGCCACCTACAGGGAAGAGGAGGAACGCCATGCTGGGAAATCTCACCCTACTTGCCATCTGGAAAGGAAAGGGATGATCATCCTAACAGATGATTCCTTTCTTGAAAGGCATGAAAAACTCAAAGGGCATGATGACCTCCTCGTGATTTTACTGTTTAGATAGTGAACTACCTGCAATGTTTTAGGCTTCAGTTTCCCTTTTCTAAGACAGACAGCCTTGGCCACCTTTCTCGCTCAGCAATGTCTAAAGCAAGCTGGATGGCTTTCACCTCTGCAAACTGGCTCGATTCACCCTGTCCCTCAGTGGCTTCGATGACTCGTCGTGTGGGGCTCCACACAGCAGCTTTCCACCATCGATGTTTTCCCACAATGCGACAGGACCCATCAGTAAACAAGGCATAGAGCTTCTCCTCATCTGACATCTTACTGTATGGTGGGGCCTCCTTAGCTCGTGTTACCTTCTTCTGTGGTGGCATCCCAAAATTTTTGCCCTCTGGCCAGTTCGTGATTACATCCAGTATTCCTGGGTGAGTGGGGTTCCCTATTCAATCCCGTTGTGTTATTAGTGTGACCCACTTACTCCACGTGGAATCTGTTGCATGGTATATGGAGGACTCCATCCTTTTGAACATCCAGCCCAGCACCGGCAGTTGGGGTGACAGGAGGAGCTGTGCTTCAGTGCCGACCACCTCTGAGGCAGCTCGAAATCCTTCATATGCTGCTAGTATATCCTTCTCAGTTGGCTTTTCAGTGTAGTTGGCTTCGGAGCTGTGGGAGACCAACCCACTGTTTTGAAATGTCTTCCTAAGTCAGCTAAAGAGAACTACAAGTTCCATGGATTATTGGGAAATCCTCCAGGAAGCGGAAGTTGGAAGTCAGAAATCGTGTGAACACGATAATATAAAAGCAGGAGGGAAAAACAAATCATCCCTTTTTCCCCTCTGGGCTCCTGCCGCGCCCTGCCGTGCCTTGCTGTGCCGAACCGCCCGGGCCCCGCCGCTGCGCCGCTTGGAGACCACCGCTAAAGAGCCACAGGCTGCGGCTCGCCCTGCTACGAAGGGTCGCCGCTGGAAGCGCCACCGCCGGGAGCTGCCGAAGCACCGCCGGGAGCCTCCGCCACCGGAGGGGGGACCGCGTCCCCAGGGCCACCGTGCCGCTGACGCCCCACTGGCCGCTTCTGGAACTGCGCCAGGACGGAACGCCGCGCCGGTCCTGACAGCGAGCCCTGAGGCACGTCCTGCCAGCGAGCCCGAAGCATCCTCACACGCCGGGAAAGGGTACCCGACACACGCACTCACAACACACCATCTACATATAGGTCATATTTTAACCCAATT
>JAVSBS010011112.1:38410-61982 GCA_033124195.1 Coracias cyanogaster
CACCAACCGGAACTGGCTCCAGGGCAGGATGTCGGAATGGTATAGAATAGCCACACGGAATTAACCCTGCCCTGTCCAAACCAGGACACTCCTGAAATCTGAGATGTGCACATCTTAATGTATGTGTGATGATTTGGTCCTCCACGGACTACTTGCCCCAATGATTCTTTACCTTATTATGTAAATACCTGGATGCTTCTGTTTGCTGTGACACCAAACACCGAATCTATGGTATTGTTAGAAAACTGAAAAGAAGCATAATAATTTTCAGAAAATACTAATACATTTTTCAAATAATCCAATTTTTTTTCCTATATGTACACACTTCACTATGCAACCTCTGAATTTCTTAGAATTTCCCATTATTTACTTATATGTTTTCAGCTGGCATTTTCCCAGTACAAAAAGTACCCAATAAAAGATTTAAAAGAGAAGACAGTGAGAATCTTGCACAAAGAAATTTTGACCATCTATGTTTCAAAGTAAAGCAAGTGAATGTGCTCTGTGAGGTAACCCAGAACTGCCTAAATTGTTCTGTAACACTTGTCTCCTCGTGCAGTAAATGTGGGTTTATACCATCCTCATTATCAACCCCACCAGGCTGCACAAGGTCTGCACAAAGATAATTTATGTAGAATACCCGATAAAGAAAGGAAAAAATAAACAGAAAAAAAAAAGGAAAAAGTGGTATATAAACAAAGAAAACATCCAAGTGGATCATCAGATGTGATAATACTATCAATAGTTGCTGACACTTTGAATCTTCAGGGAAAAATATCTACACATAAACCTTGATATCTTAGATTTATACAGTTGACAATGTAACACTGAACAAGCCTGATAGTTCTTAGCAAGGGAATTGGCAACTGACTTGTAGAACAAACAAGATAAGTTTGAGGAGATTAAATTGTAGGATTTATTTATTTATTTATTTTCCACAAAGTGGCAGAAAGTTCTCATCTGATGCATGCTCTGTTACGAGTTTTTCCTGTCAGGAAATGTCCTTAATTAAATGAGAGAACAGTAATGAGTTTATGTTGCTGTATGTATATGTTTTTAGATTGAACAAGCAAAACACTCAGTTGCTTATTTTACATGTCTCTCTGTAAGAGTGCATGGTATGTATGTGCAGGAGTAATAACAAACACGTTGATTTATCTTCCATAATGTGTGGAATCAAAGTACTTAAGAAAGTGTCTAATATTTATAGGTATTTTTAATGGCTATCCCCCTATAACTCAAGAGGAAATGGCCTCAAGTTGCACCAGGGGAGGTTTAGATTGGATATTAGGAGGAAATTCATTACTGAAAGAGTGGTTAGGCACTGGAACAGGGAGGTGGTGGAGTCATCATCCCTGGAGGCGCTCAAAAAACGAGTAGATGTTGCGCTCCGAGACATGGTCTAGTGGTCAGGGAGATGCTGAGATGATCCTAGAGGTCTTTTCCAACCTAAGTGATTCCATGATTCTACGATTCTATGAAGTATGATTGATTCTCCACTTGGTAAAGTTGTCTGAAGTCCTTTCACTATGAAGAAATTAAATGTATATATATGTATATATAAATGTATATGTATTTTGTTGAATAATAGGTCACCATACCAACTGGTACACTCTTATGCTGAATAGTATTGTATTTACGGTAAGAAACTATGTATAAAAACTTACTGTTTTCTTCTGGTTAAAAAGAAGTTTAAATTTATTGGGTTTTGAGCTCCATTTAAACCATGAAAACCATTAGGTTTCTATATTTTAACTTTGAATCTGAATCTTTTCCTTTCTGAAAATATATAAAATGAAAAAGCAGAAAAGGTTACAGCTGAAAGCTAAAAAAAAAATACTGATGGAGATCAAAACAGTGAAATAGAAGAAACTGAGGCAGAAGAAGATGAGAGGACAAAAAACATGGTGGAGGAATTCCAAGTGCACTCACAGCAGGTAAGTTCCTCAAAGAAAAAAGCTGGAGGCAACAACCCAACTTTCAGCAATAAAAGTATGTATATGGCAGTGGGTGGGTAATAATATATGACAATGATAAAAGTGTAGTTGCTGTAGTTCTTGGGTTTCATTTGTTTGGTTTTTTCAACCTTTAAAAACTACCTCTGGCAATTGGAAAACAAAAAAGACATATTTACACGTTTTTTTAATTTTTTGAGTAAGGATTACCTTAGCTATAAAATAAACAAATTCAAAGACTAATACCCTGATTCTGTTTTGTGAGACACAGGCTAAAATAATACAGAATTTAATAGCTATCCAGGCTGGAAAAGTGTATCTATGAGAAAGGCAAATATGGGTAATTTTCACTGTAGTAAGTATTCAATAAAACAGTGGCACTAATTGATTTGTTAATTCTTACACAGGCACATACTACAGTGAAAATTTTACATATTGCTCTCAGGGGAAAACTAATTTTTCTTTGTCCTTAACCTGATATTAGAATACGAGGAAACAGAAGCATTAGAACTTCTAAAATATTATACTTTCTGTATTCAGCAAAATTGTCCTCATAACCTTGAAGATTTTGAGGTTGTTGGGTTTGTTATTTTTTTTAAATAGTTTGCATAAAGCCATGTTGTACTAGTTCGGCCAGGACAGGGTTAATTTGGTGCAGCCAAGCTATTCCATACTATGCTGACATCACACCCCAGTTACGGTTCCCATGGCGGGATTAGAGTGTGAGCAGCCTGACAACTCCACCTGTTTGTCCACACGGTATCACTTATTTTATACATTGTTTTTCTCACCGTTGTCATTGCTGTTATTTCTGCGATTGTTTCCTGTGTGTCATTGTATTAAACTCTCCTTATCTCAACTCAAAAAGGCATTTCAGTCACTCCTGCCTTTCCCTTTGTCCGAGTAGGAGGGGGGGCCAGCAGCGGCAGCAGCCATGTGGCTCGGCTCCCGGCAGGGACTGAACCACCACAGCTTTACTGAACCACCACATATGTATACGTGGCTTAATCTTGTCAACTAAAACATTGTCGTATTCTAATATATTCACTTTGGAGGTTGAATCTTTTGCCTTGAGCATTGCACTACCAGATAATATATTCCAGCTATTTTTCTGAAATAAGGATTTATTGTAAAATCAAAGACAATATAACAGCAAACTTACTGCTATGTCTCCTTCTTTATTTTTTTCCATTCCTTCATGTGTATGCTTCTACAGTTTCTTTCTAAAAGTCCTACTTTTTTTCTTTCCTCTAACTTGCCATTTCCAACTCAGTATGCCATAATTCAGATCTATGTGAGGCTCATAAAATTCATACCCTACAGCTAAATCTTGGTGGAGTAAACATAGCTGATATCCTGAAAGCAAATCTGAGATACTAAACACCAATAAGGCTCAGTAGTTAGTCTCCTTCATTCAAAAACAGGATGAAAGGAGGAAGGTCAGAGAGAAAGTAAGCAACAAGGAATGTAACTGTCAACCCGTATTTGCAGCAATTGCTTTAGGAGGAAAAAAATTAAGAGTTGGGTGTCTTCCCGCATTTAATATTAGAAATCATCTGAGGAAAAGAACTAAAGCAAATTCCACAATAAATAATGCCAGAAGCATTAAGAGTGGTCCTTCAATTAGCTTCCTCCACAAACCAGGAAATAAACTACTTCTTCTGTTGTATTAAATTTGTGCTCGGATCCTGTCATCATAAGATGGGTACTGATTCCAAGTGTCTCTGTCTTCCATCATTACCTCCAACAGTCTTTCAAGATAGCAAGAGGCAAAATTTTATGTAATGAATGCACAAATAAGATATCTAAAATCAATATAGAAGGTGGTTTTGATTTGGTTATATTGGTTTCACTAAAAGGCTCACAATTGGAAATAGAAGTATTAATGTAGGAGAGAAGATTTTCTTATATATATAAATATACTTTCATTTAGTTAAGTCTGGTATACCCCTCCTCCAAAGTTACTCTTTTTCATTCAATATATGGCCATTATGGGACCCTTCCCATTCAATCTGTGAGGCATGTCTTTCATCTAAAATATCATACTTTATTCCACAAAGATGTGTATATACTAAACATTGCATGCTGAAATTTAAAATGCCTAAATCCCTTTTGGTTTTCATCCAGTGAGAGTAAACAAAGCCCAAACAGTGATTTAGCTGATCAGTGGACTGCTTTAGGATGAGATGAGGCACTGTTCTGGCTCTACTGTTTGAAAGATCTCCATCAATTATAATTGGAGATCAGACATGTAGCACGCATATGTGCAAATCAAATTTAATCCTAACTGCCTGCAATGCCAGAACTTAGTCTTCTGTTCCAGACCTACTTGTGCTATAGTATTGCAGGGATACCTACAGAACAGGTTTTGGTGAACAAAGGTGAGATACAGGCAGGTGTTAATTCAGATCAGCTGTGTCCTGCCTTGTCTGTGATGACTGGTGGAGGGTTGTGAGAAATGACCCAGCCCTCAGCTGTCCAAGGTAAGGGAACAAAGGACTAAAACCTGAATGGAGCCCAAACAACAAGCATTTTGCCCTGAGTCTCCTTTCAATCACTATCTATTCTTGAGATAAAACATCTGCATGCTAGATATCACAAAATCAGTAGATGCTCATGACTCATCACACCACCAAAGATAAACATTCTAGATAATCTAATTTCATCGTCATACTTCTGCTCGCCTCACCCCACCCTTACAGGATAAAAACCGTAACTTTTGGGTAGAACTTGGAGAAGTTTTTCCAACAATACAGTTGGACTGTAGAAGATCCTTTCCCACTTGTTCGAGACATCAGGCAAAGATATTTTCTTTTGGATTGAGACACCTTACCTGAGAAAGGGTAAGTGATTAAGAAGCACACAAGTGGTATTTGGCATGTTTTAAAATCTAGTGAGCTTTTAGATCTTCCTAGTACATTCCTAGTACATTTCCAGAAATCACCTGGTTTTGTAGTAATATATCTTGTGTACTTTTTTCTTTAAATTGCAATACTGCATTCTTCCACTGTATCCACAAAACCTGCAGTAGTGACGTATTGGACCTGTGAGTGAACGTCAAATAAATTGCTAGTTTGACCCTTGCAGTAAAGTCTCTCTATTGGACCTGTGAGTGAAGTTCAAACACACTACTGCTTGAAACTTGCAGTGAAGTCCCTCTCCATCACGAGTATCATCCAATAAAGCTTCAGTGAACTTAGTAAGAAAATACTATATAGAAGCAATGCTGCTTCATCTCGCTCACATGATGTCTCAAAAAGTAGAAATATCAACATTCTTAACAAAAGTCATAAAGTTCTAATAAGTATACACAAATCACGGGAGGTAACACAAAGATATCATTTTTAAAAATAGACTGTGCTTGCCATATTTTTTTTTTCTAATATCAGTTGTATGTGTATAGAATTCTGTGTTACACTTTATGTATTTAAATTCAAATCGAGGATGAACAGCTAGAGTGTTATACATAACATGATTTTTCCAGTAAGCTTGTAAGTACTTTTTGCACTTTATGTTAAAATATACAGACTCTTTGTTTTTGAAATGTATTTAAGACTGTAACAGAATCAAGGCTACCCTGGAAGTCTTGTACAAGATTTTAGGACACTGGAGGTTTAAAATCTCACTGTTACGCTGCAACAACAGCTTCCTTGTAAAATTACCTTACTTACAGTTTGTGTTCTAATCTATACTACCTGATTACCGGTCCATGTGGCTATGTAGCGAGGAGGCCGCCGGGTCGTTCTGCGGCCGCGGGCTGCGCTGCGCTGGTCTGAGGCAAGCGCGGGGCTGGGCCGGAGCCACCGCATGCTACGGAAACGCGGGAAACCGGAAGCCACCCGGTCCGTGTGGCTGCAGCGCGAGGAGGCCATGGCCCTCAGGCTGCTCAGCGCATGGCAGCGGCAGCAGGTGGGTCTGCAGCAACGGGCAAGGGCGGAGCCAGTGCTGCCCGCCACAGAGCCGAGCAGCAGCAGCTCTAGCTGGGGACACCTGGTCAAGGTGCTCAGCCTGTGCAGAATGCAGCAGCCGCAAGGGTAACTTGACAAAAGCGCACGCAGTAGTCAGGCAGGACTCTGAAAAAACCTGTCAACTAGGTCAAAGAATGATGGTTTCCACCCGCCAGAAAAAGACTATGCTCCAGCCAAGATGGATGAGGAAACCCAAACAGAGCTCCCACAGAAGGATGTGATTACACAAGTCACAGGCTGCAGGGAATGCCACAGCCTCTCACTGGTAGCGGGGGGCAGCTACAAGTATGCCTGTGTGCGGTGTGAGCAGGTAGAGGATCTGCACAACTGCAACATGAGGTTGAAAGGCTGCAAGGTGTAGTAGAAAGGCTTAGGAGCATTAGGCATTAGGGAGGCTGAAATGGAGAAAGACTGGTGGAGCCAGGCTCTGCCCTCTCCACAACAGAAATGGGAGCACCCGCCAGCTAGCACCCAGGACCAGGGGGCCCCTGTATCCTGCCCCCCCTCAGGTGGAAGGGAAAAGACTAAATGAAAGGGGCAAGTGGAGGCAAGTTCATCCCTGTGGCAGAAGGCGAGCGCCCTCCCTACCCGCCTCTCCTCCCCAGGTGCCTCTGAGGAATATATATGAGGCCCTGCTGGAAGACGGCCAATCTAATGGGGATGTGGACAATGGGCAACCTATCCCAGAAGTCTTACCACAGTGAGATAGGCCTTCCAACCATATAACAACCTCTCCCACAAGGAAGAAGGGAAGGGGTCTTGTTGTTGGAGACTCACTCCTAAAGGGAACAGAGGGCCTGATATGTAGCACTGACCCTCATTACAGGGAAGTCTGTAGTCTACCTGGAACCAGAATCAGGGATATCACTAGGAAACTCCCCAGCCTGGTGTGGTGAGTTGAAACAGCACAGGATAAAGGCATGCTTAGAACATACTGAAAAGATTATAGTAACAGAAAGAGATAAAGACAACAGATCAGTAACACCTTCAGAAGAACAGTCCAAAGTAACTGATTCTGAAAAGCTGAGAAACTTCATAACAGAAGAACTAAAACAATGTAGGGTTACCAAGATTTACAGCATGTACTCAACAGGGAGTCGGAAGAGCACCATAAAGTTGTATTTGGAAGTACTAGAAGCCTAATAAATGACTCAGTAGGATGCTGATCAGAAGCTCTAATAGTGGGACCCAGAGGAAACAAATGTTAAGGGAAAAATAATAAACTCTTCAGAATAAACAGAGCATTAACAGAAATACTTTTGAACACAAGAACCAAGGTTAACATTTTGTTTTGCTCAGAAAAAGGCAAATAAATGTTAGAAAAACATCTAACTAACAACAATCTTGTTAATAAATTAATAATGAATGTTATGTTAAGATGAAACATTGTCTTATCTTGTAAAATGCTACCTGTAAACTAACCTGAAAGGACAAAAATTCACTGCCAGAGTATGTCAGAAACTAATTTAAAATACAAAGTAATAACATCTCTTGAGCTGTCTACCTTCTTGGAAAAGAAAGTCAAACAAAAATCCAAAGTATTCTGATAAATATTTTCAAATCTGACAGGCGAAAGAGTAGGCTCTTCAATCTAATCTTAAAATCAGACCTTCAATTTTCAAGAGTTCTGTCATTCATAACCCCCGTATAAGTCAGGGATGAAGATGTGCACAACTTTCAGCACATCTTAAAATCAGTTTGTTATTCTGAAACCTGAAAATTATTTTTGTAATTCATTTTGTTAAAGTTCACAGGTTTCAAAATGCTAGCAAGATATTTTTGTTTAGAAAGAAGTAGAGAAAAAGTTCTATTCCAGTCAGACAGTCTGTAAAGTAAAACCATTTTCCTTCATATCTTTTATTATCTGAAATGCCATGTGTTAACTCTAGATTCAGTTATTTGTGGGTAGAAGTCCCAGTATCAGATTTGTATTGATACATACTGATAAAGATGATGTAGACTTTATGTGAAAACAACCTGATAATGCTGTAAGCCTTAAACAAGTTTCACTTTAATACTTCACGTTGACAATTGTCATGGTCCTAAAGCAAATATTGATCTTTCCAAGATACATGAAATTAAGAAAAAAATCTTCCTTTGCACTGCTAGATGAATCCAAGACCAATAAAAAGACAATTCATTCCCTATTGCCCATCCTCTCCGGAACTGAGAGACTTAAACTTCACCTCTTTTCTTACATTGTGATCATCAATGTGTCTGTTAACATATGTCTTTGCCTTCCACCCAGATAGACATAATAGTGTGGATTTTTTTCTGGATGAAAGCTCAAAGCCTTGTACTCATATCTCTCCATTTTGAATATAACAAAATAATTGATCTATCTGGATGTGCAATTCCTTCAGTGTATTCTTGTGACTAATGAATTATCAACGTCCACAGAATGCTACTTAAGAGTGTATTTTCAGGTCAGTCAACAGAGTAATAAGTTAATTCACAAGAAAGTATCAAGATACAACTTGAAAAATCCACTATCAACTCATTTAGCAATGTGTGATTTTGAATATGATTTTAGGTATTTCACTAGAAAATGTATTTATAACTTGGAAACTTTAATAGAGGTCTATTGCTCTGAGTAGACATTTTCACAGATATTACTAATTTGTATTTTCTTTCTAGTGCCCAATATATTTTCTTAACATCTCTGTTCATCTTTGTTTTAAATGAACATGCACACTTGCATGTGTTCATGTATTCGTGTAAATAGGTATGAAATAATTTTAAGACAAATCCAAAATTCTACGGTTTGAATTGAGATAAGAAAAAAAACATACCTTTTCTGGGTCAGTTGTTGTAATGACCCACACACAGTGTGCGTTGTCTTCATACTGAACAGGATAGTTTGGTGATGTAATAATCCCACTTGGTCCACGTAAGTTAGAACCACATGTTCTAGCTAAAATGATAAACAACAAACCAAATGGCTTTTGATCAGTTGCTCTGTTTAAAATAAGCATTATCAAATAGCCATGCATTAATAACAACTTGCTGTCAACGTACTATTATGCTGATACTTTCTATAACAATCTACCTTTGAAGGTGCTTGAGCCAGTCAAAAAAGTTCTGAAAAAATTACCTACAGAGGAAGGAAACCAGCACTTTTCAATTAATCAGTCCAACATTTACAATATTCTTAATTTATGTAAATTCATTTCTTAGACTTTTGATAACATTGTTCTGTTTAGAGAGAGATTTACCCTCTCCAAGTGGATGAAGGGAGCCTTCTACGTAGGAATCTAACAAGGGCTAATGTGCTCTCCTTCATGATTTCTCCGTGACTGGGGAGAAAAAAACCCTATGTATCACAATCTTTAACTCCATGTAACAGTACATCCATAACCTAAACTTGAACTTCTGTGGTGTCTTAGCTCTTTGCATCAGAGGAAATAAAATTAGAAAAAAAGAAAAAAAATATTCTAGGCAGTAGTCTGACTTTTGTAAAGTTGTGAAACCATCACAATCCCTTTGTCACATTCAACATATCTGAATAGTTAATTTAATGAAAATAAATTACTTTACAAATTATTTTCCAAAGAGCATTAGTGACAAACTTTCTAAAATATTCAAATTTCTCAAAATATTTCAGTATCTCAAAGTATTAAAAAAATATTTAGACATATAACTTCCAGTGACATCAAATGGAGTTATAGAACTGAGAATATTTTAAAATTCCACTGCCAGGTTTACGGTACTACAGCACTTTGGCAACATGCTAAAATAGAGAGTCTAGATCATACCATTTCTAAGTATTTACATACTGTGTATCTTCATGTCTGAAATTCAAAACCTATCTGCACAACTTCCATTAACTTCTGATGTAATTTAGACTCTTTGGTTCCTGAAGTTTCAGTACAGGCAAGAGGAATGACTACATTCCTAAAAACTTAGTAATTCTTTTTTTTCTGAATATTGGAATAAAGTACCTAATATATGTCTGGTATTTTGGAAAATTTTAATTTTCATCTTTCTCTGTGGCTGCCTGCATTCTGAAGAATGAAATAGGAGATTTCTTCACTTCACAAACTTGCTGGGAGGGAGCCTGTTCTTCTCCATTAATAGAAGTGTGACTGGTACAAACAGAAAAAAAGGAAACTAGAGGAAAATTACATTCAGATTTTCTATCCTTCCATCACAATCTGCTACCAGCACTTTATCTTTTGTTTCTGTGTCAGAGACTAGATGTTGAGACTAACTATAACTCCATGTCTAGATTGATTCATCTAGGACTCAGTTTTCTGTGAAGAAGTCTATGTTTATGATAGAAAGTGTCTTAATACACTTCCATGAATTTAACTTAAGTCTCAGACACCTCACATGGAAGTCTTCCATAACAAACTCAGTAGAAGCCAAACAAACCCCTCATCCACAAATGTAATTCTACCAAAGCATCGCTGACAATTATTAAGAAGCTGCCTGTGCATAACATGGAAAAAAAGAAGTAATTACTTCTTAAGTATGGCACCGTATGCTGCCTACTAGCAATACAGAATGCTTAGAATATTCCTCCTTTATCAAGCAAAACGTATTATTTTAATTACTAGAATAACAAGAGCAGATTTATAAGGTCTGAAATAGAGGATATTCTAATTCCAGTAACTGCTGGAAGCACCATACCTCCAGCACCACCACTTGCAAACAATATTTATTAATTTATTTTTAATTCATCCTGTATGTCTCCTTATAGTAGGAACTAATCCAGAGTGCAACTTTGAGGCAGGAAGCTTTTGAATACAATTTATACCTTCTCTATCTATCCACAAAGAATCATAGAATCATTCAGGTTGGAAAAGACCTCTAGGATCAAGTCCAACCTTCTTTGAACATCTCCCTAACACCTAGACCATGTCTCAAAGCGCCATATCTACCCGTTTTTTGAACATCTCCAGGGATGGTGACTCCACCACCTCCCTGGGCAACCTGTTCCAATGGCTAATCACTCTTTCAGTGAAGAGCTTCTTCCTGATATCCAATCTAAACCTCCCCTGGCACAACCTGAGGCCATTACTTGTCACCCTTTCATTGGTTACTTGGGAGAAGAGACCAGCACCAGCCTCTGTACAACCTCCTTTTAGGTAGTTGTAGAGAGCAATGAGGTCTCCCCTCAGCCTCCTCTTTTCCAGACTAAACAATCCCAGTTCTCTCAAGCGCTCCTCATATCCCTTTCAGATCTTCTTTCATTCAAGCTATTATTCTCTTAGCTTTCTCCTTATTCGAACTTCAATGGGAAGGAAAAAAAAATAAAAAAGAAGAAGAAAAGCCAAAGGTCCAAGCAAGATCTACAATTGAATTTCTGCCAAAGGTCTGTTTAGGAGATGGAGTTACTGTCAAACATTGCACCAAAATTGTTAGATAGCCTTGCATATCACAGAAAACAAGAATGAATTGCTGTAAGGTTTTTGTGTGGAATTCAATAAAATGAGGAACCTTTGCATTAGCACCATTCAGTTCCTGAAGGCACTAACAGGCCTAAACTTCCCTGACTAGCCTCAGCTAGCACCTCCCACCACTCCTTGCCTGTCTCCATTTCACAGTGGGATTGGTTTAGGAGTCTATGCCTGACTAGTGTCTGAGGAGGAGCAGCTGCCTGGAGTTCCAGCATGGCCATGCTTGTGCCTGCTCACACACTTTGTTAATGCTGACCCTCATCCAGGCTCTGATGTTTCAATCTGTCCATATCCTGTCTCTGTTCCCAGGGACGTGCTCAGTGACCAAGGCTGAGGCTGCCCCTGGTCTGCCCTGTTCCCTTCCTGGGGTGGTGGGATGGGTCCTGGCTTTGAGGTCTGGCCCTGCGCTGTCACCTCAGGCAGATCCTGTTGCTCTTGAGTCTCCAAGGGACCCCCAGCCCTTGCTGTACCCTTGCAAGTAAGGTAAGAAACTTGTCAACAGTAAGATGGTTCCTGTGGCTATTCATCAGCTTCATAAATTCTGAACTTTGTTAATCACCATTCTGGGGTAAATGCAAAGTTCAGCTTCTTCAGTAAGTCTCATAGGCTTGAAGTCATTAAGCCCACAGTAGTTGTATGTAGTTTATCAGCTTTTCCACTTTAAGTTGATCATAATTTAGAAAATATGATAAACAATGTATTGTATTTGTATTTTGTGTTTTATTATTAAATGCTTGGTGTGAGCACCATGAATACTTGCATCTTGAAGGTTGGTGAAGGGATTGGGAATAACATGGGCTGCAAATAAAACTTTTATCTTTCATTTTGCACCATCCACAAATATGCATCACATGCAACACCGTAATATTGAATGAGAATTATGCACCACTCAGCCTAAACAATGTTAATCTGTGTTTAGAAAAAAAAACAAATTACTTATAGAGACTGGCAGATTTGACCCTCAGACTGTTGTGAAATATTAGCTCAAATTTTGGAAATGCATTTAAAGAAAGCAACTTGTTTTTCAAACTGAGGTTTTAATTGAGGTATAGGACTAATGTATCATCTTTTGCTAGAAGTTTACTGGAGGGAGAAAAGCATAATAGAGATATTTACAGATAACAAATTGAAACAAACAGCAAACACTGGTAATGACACAGAAAATTCAGCAGCAGATAGCCTCTTTCTGCTGAGCATTACTTTTGCCATGTGTAGATTACTTCAGCTCATTTCTGCAATGTATAAGAAAACAAGAACAAATTCAAGAGATGAAAAAACCCACCAAACTAGACTGAACAGTGTTATTCTGTAGTAGTCTAAAACCAAATACCGAGAGGGAATACGTAGATTTTTTTTACTTAAATACACTGAGCTCAAGAGACACTTCAGAATCACAGTTGCTTTGCTGCTCTGGAAAGAGTAGGTGGTATCATTTTTTTATTCTTTTCTTTTTTACTATGTTTCAGATTGTCCAGTCTTTACATAGATGTGCATATGTAATGTTACTCATACTACACGCAACTTGCAATAATTTATCCAAGAGCTGCCTTTATAGATTTTTTTTATTAGGTCTGGCTGAAACGGAGTTAACTTTCTTCACAGCAGCTTGTATGGTGCTCTGGTTTAGATTTCTAACTAGAATAGTGTTGATAACAAACCAGCGTTTTGGCTGTGGGTGAGCGGTGCTAGCACAACATCAAGGTATTCCCTGTTTATCACACTGCCTCAACAGTAAGTAGGCTGGGGGTGGGCAAGAAGTCGGGAGGGGACACAGCTGGGACAGCCAACTCCAACTGACCAAAGGAATATCCCATACCATATGATAACATTGTCAGAGATAAAAGCTCAGGGAAAGGAGGAGGCAGTGGGCACATAGTTATAGGTTTGTCTTCCCAAGTAACCATCACTTGTGCAGAGACCCTGCTTTCCAGGAAATGGCGAAATACCTGCCCAGTAATTGGAACTATTGGCTAAAATCCTTATTTTTCTTTGGTTGCATACACAGCTTTGCTTCATTTATTACACTGCCTTGGTGTCCACCCACAGGTTTTTAGCTGCTGGTCTGCCAGTGCTCTCACCTATCCCACTAGGGGTGAGAGAGCAAGTGGCTGGGCAGCTGTTTAACTGCTGGCTGAGGTATACCCACCATAACCGTTTCACACTCTTAAATGAAGAAAGTATAATTTACAGGTATATCGCATACGTAATTATACAAGTTGAAAAATCTATTCTGGCTACAGGAGAAATATTGTTAAATAATTAGGTAATGAAATCTTTTTTTATAAGTGTACGAGTTTTATGTAAGTGAGATTATGCTTTAGCTCATTCTTGAACAATGAAAAATTTACAAAACCACAGGATCACAGAATTGCTGTGGTTGGAAAAGACCTTCAAGATCACCAGGTCCAACCATTATCTATCTCTACCAGATCACTTCTACACCACATCTCTGAGCACCTCACCTAGACTAGGTTTAGGTCTAGATGTTGCAAATTCTTCCCTCCACAGTCTCTCTATCGTTTGAGCAACCTGGTCTAGTGGAAGGTGTCCCTGCCTATTGCAGGGGTGTTGGAACTACATGATCTTTAAGGTCCCTTCCAGTTTAAACAATTCTGTGATTCTATGATTTACCGCCCTGGTAAGTGGCACTCAGCATAAGATTTTGTGAGTACAAGAAGTATCTCTTTGTTCTACCTCAAAATCACAAATGAAGTATATCAAACAATTTATATGTTGGTTTTAGTTTTGGAGGGTTTTTTGTTTTTGTTTTTGTTTTTTTATTAATGGCAGTGGTTTGCCTAGTTTTCCAGTGCCTGTCCTGGCTAGGTTGTCTGGTTCTGGCAGGACATAAGGCAAGAACATTCCTAGGGTTAAGGCTTTCATTAACACGTACAACCCAAATGTGCAACTCAAGTTAATTTTTCTACTGAGAAAAAAAGAAAAGTTCTGTACATAGGTATATATTCTTTATATTTCCCATATACCTCAGTTCTGCAGCACTTTGCCAGCATTTCCATATTTTTCTGTACTTGTATTGCAGGCAGTAGATTGCAATAAAAAAAAATGATAAAGAAAGAAAAAGACAACTTCTCCCCTCCTCCTTAAAAGCAGGGGAAGGAACATTCATTGGTTCAGACTATAACAAGAAAAAAGTTTAGAAAAGACGTCAGAAGGTTAGGGCATTTGTAAAGTTTAGCAAAATAGGTGAAAGAGAAGGGAATTTACTGAAAAATGAGAACTATGTAAATATCTGGGACTGATAGGAATACAATATGATTGTGAGTAGCTCCTATTTAGGAATTTAGTTAGAAAAGTTTAACCTACACCTAACTAACTAGTTCTATTTAAAATATGTTTAACATGACAAAAAGAAGATTAAGTGAGCTGAAAACTATTACAAGAAAATCAGTTCCCTAAATTGAAAGTGTTTCTGCAGCTTTGCTTGTGTGGTTCAAGCTACAGAAAGATCTTTGGATATATATAACCATATGTATATAAACACACATACATATGACATACAAATTTTATATATATATATATGAGGTTTTGCTGTGTTTTGAAATGCAACTTCATTGCATTTCTAAGCAGAAATTATAAATTACTCTTCCAAACTTCAGGAAAACTTCTGAAGAATAGCACCTACCACTTACCTCTGCAAATTGGCCTGTGGTCACTCCAGGCAGCCAGTGTATCTGTCACTCTCTGACAAGTGATGCTCTTAGAACCTTGCAGCACATAATTATCTTCACACGAAAACTGTACACTTGCACCCACCCTGGAAGAAAAATGGGAGGAAGAAAAAAGAAGTTAAAATATATTTTTAATATCAGCCTCCCCAGATAGATGTAAATGTCACTAAATGGCAATATTTATAGGCCCAAACAAAGAAATCAAGGTGGGAAGTTCTACTCCCTCATTACTATATTCATGAAAAGAAACAACTTATACTACAGGTAACAGGTGTACTATTTAGTTTGTCCACTTTTTAAAGAAGTAAGGCGAGGAATATAAAGCAATTGTAATACCAAGCTTGATCCCTTAAACTGTGACTGCAATGAAACCATAGAAAGATTTATTTTAAAAGAAAATATACAATAACCATCATTTCAGGCAACAATATTTATGTCAACCTCTCCGCACTACCTTCAATGAAAGAATAAGCAACTAGATATGGTAATTCATCAGTATATACGACCAGGAAATATTAATTTCAGTAAATTGTAATCAAACATTAAATATTCCTGACCATGTTGAAATTTCCTGTTAAAAATTATGCTAAATGATAACTTTTATTAGGACTGAAATTTAACTGTTACACTTGTTACTTTGAAATGTGTCTCTCTGGAATGATTTATAACTTTTTTTTTTTTCTAATTAGATAGTTCCTTGCTGAACAATGCTGGCCAATACCTGTTAAGAGTTAAAGAATTGTATATAGTCACTGTGTATCTCAAAGAGAGCTTTCCCAAACACTATTTACATTCTGCTTCCATTTATTATCTGTGACATTGTTTGTTCCCCATCATAATCAACCAGTTTTGTTGTTAGCTTTCTTGCACTTTTAAATCTGTATCTGATAATCCCATGCTGTGAACCAAGTGATCTTAATAAAGCAGATTTCTCAGTTTAGTCTTTTTAAGTCACTGAGTCCTAAACACCAGGGGATTGCTAGATGGAAGTCAGAAAGCTCAGTGTTAAAATTGTGCTGTGGAGAACAGCAAATAATCTCATTCAGTAATGTCCAGCTCATTTCTACCCTTCAAGACCAACTATTGTATTAATATTCCAGAGTATCTTAAAAAAACAAACTATATTGTTTATAATTATTATAATTTACTTCTATAGTTCTTTCACTAAACTTTAATAGGGCTTTTTTTTTAATTTCAAAATCTGAATGGGATGCTTCAAATTAAGGAAAGCTTTAAAAACTACTTTTCTAAACACTTGGTTCTTGACCCATTAAATGTGAAAAAAATCAGAAGAGTAAGCAAAACATTGGCCCTTTCTTTTAGTTCTTCATGAGAAATGTATGAAATCCCTGAAGAGTAATATAATTTTCTAAAATTGTATTTATTTTATATTCGTCATAATCTACCATCCTTCAGAACATTCTTAAAACCCTCATAAAAACAGACCAAGCATGCTTTCACATACATACCTCAAATTAATAAACAATTAGTTTCTTTTTTTTGGTAAAGAAAATATGATGATTAACAAACCTTCATGCTCTAAACACCTATTTTTAAAATGCATGTTCTCATATTTTCTAAAATTATGAGCTCTGAAAATTTGTACAATGGGAACAGTAAAAAACCAGAACGTCATCTAGTTGTGTTAAATGCAAATTGGAGAACTGAAGTATTTAAAAATCATATTGGATACTTTCCAGAAAGTATAATGATGTGTGAATCAACATGAAAGCTTCAACATTACCCTCAAGTCTGCTATTATCAAGACATGTAAGGAGAATTATGAAACTGTGCACATATAAAAAGTTAGAGTGAAATGAAATGTATAATTATCGGATGTCTGTAATTGCCATTTATACTTTAGCATACCTGCTTATTCCACCTAAGAAAGCAAGAAGGGAAAAAACCTTAGGTGGAATACAAATATGCTGATGTCTGATGCAGTAAGTGGAGGATTTCATGCTTACAACGGGTTTTCATCATTACAGCAATATTAATAAAAAAAAAAAAAACAAAACCCTTTTAGGGGATACATAAAATGTTACATGCTAATCTATATACTTATGACGATTCAGTTTGTTTCACTATTATTCTATACATTACACTATTTTTTTCCAAAACTCTAGAAATAGCTTGTATCTAAGGATAATAATGTGAACTTCATACATTTCACACAGTGGATATCCTCTTTTGAAACATTTTATCACAAACTGAGTGACACAAAATAAATGACTATAGCATATTAAAATCAAACAAAAAATCTAGCAAAAATGTCAAAGAGCAAGGTAGGAATACAAAGTATTCCAAAGCTCCTTAATGTTAGAATTCAAGGTGGAGAGAAACCTGAATGCCATCTATAGGCATTGACAAGTATAACCTTTTGAAACTTGTTTTAAGAATTCTAATTAAACTTCAGGTAGGCTAAAAAAGAGCAGTCATAGTTCTTGACATAGTTTATGCATGGTTACAATATACCGAAAGTCTGCTTTAATGTCAGTTAAGATCCGTCCTTCTTGAAGCATCTATTGTGAGAAATTAGGTTTATGCCTTGAGTCTAGGAACTGATTATGATACTTTCAGGAAAATAATTTTAAGGTAATTTTAATTCTGTGGAGGCTTACAAGCAAAAGGATATACTGCTGGAGGTACAGATTGTCACACTGTAACATATATGAAGCAAATTGAAACTTTGTGTAAGTAACTGGTTAATAATGAAATATGTGTGTGTATATATAGTAGTTATATAATGCATACATTGCAGATATCTGACTCAAACCATATAATTTGAAGTGTTTAAGAGAACAGTAGATACTGAGAAATCTTAGGTGAGCTGAGACACTAGAGTATTTTCTGTTTCTAGACCATCAGATCCATCTAAATAAGCATCTTAGGGAAGGGGATATGCTTGGGCCACACAGTCTACAATAAAAGTCCTTATCCTCTAAGCAATTTTCAAATTGTTGAGTCTCTCCATTGATTCTGCTTGACATTTTTCCGCTAAAAAGAGGACATCCTGTTTGAAGCCATAGTTTAATTTATTTGATATATGATTTCAAATGAAATTATTTCTTCACTTAATATGCAGTTTAAAATTTATTTTTTTCACATCTTTTACCTCCCTAGTCAGTAAGCAAATCTATGGGCACAGGAAGTGTTTCTGGTTTTGTTAATTATCTATGTAAATTTTCAACAGGGGGATGAAATAACTTTCTTCTCTTTTCTTTTTCTATTTTAAATTTGGACCGTATCAAAGATCCATTTGTGCTTTTATAATGAAGGCTGAAATTTGACTGAAAGAGCCATTAAAAAAAAAATCTGCAAGGAATACTAAGCATAAGAAAGTTAATTTAATTTTAAAAAGCTGTTTTGAAAATTTAAAAGGTATTTTGTTACAACTGTTAGTGGAACTGTGGAAAATGCATTTTCACAGTATTACACATAGACTTTGTAATATTTAAGGAGAGCTGTGATCTTCTTGTTTATATCCATTTTGGATTTTATTTAAGCAACCTACTGTTTTGAGATCTCATATAAAAATAAAATGTGATGGTGTGGGAAACTGACCCGCTATTTTGAAATGTCTTTCTAAGTCAGCTAAAAGGAAGCATCTCGCTTTGCCCTCGATCCCCTCCCCTTTTGGGAAGCGGCATGGACGCTTGTGCCCAGACTGCAACAGATGGTGAGCCCAAAATTGTATTGATCAAGTTCCCATTAATCTAGCAAAGTCTAATTTGCCATTTATTCCCCAAAATGAATCCAGATATCCACTGTATTTTTTTTTTAAATCACTGAAAATCACTTCCTCTACTTCCTGAACTGAACACAGTAAAAGCACGGCAGGAGGACAGAGTGAAAAGGTTAAGATTTCAATACCTTTTTGTTTGCTTTATGATATTAGAATGAATGCCATTATTATGCTGAAAACGATGAAACCCTTTTCAAAGAACTTGTCATCATTGAATCAGTTGGGTCTCAGACTGTCTTGAAAATAAACTCTCTGCCTTTCCATCAATCCCACTCACAACATGTCTTTCAGTAGACTGGAAAAGATTTTGCATAAGAAGATTTCACGTTTTCAGATTAATATCCAGAGCTGTTATTCTCCTGACAAGAACAATAGCTCCTTCTGGTGTCTCAGAAAAGAAAAAAAAAACATTGCCTTTCTTTTACTCTCCAAAGTATTTTCACTTCACTGGAGAAATGCAAGAGACAGGAAATATTATTTTCACTTCTCTTATAGAAGAGCTTGATTTGTCACTTCCAAGATAGAAATACTAAATTCAAGCCAAATTCTCTATTTAAGTGTCAAGGCAGATACAGATAGCTAACTTTAAGATAGGTAAGATATGTTTTAAATGCATTTGAAAAAAGAAGTTTACAGTACATTAAAAACAGTTGCTGTTGCACAATCAGTTTTCAGGTAACAAGTAATAAAGTTTTATTGTTTCTCTCGAATAGTATTCAGAATTGGAGGCCCAAAACACACACAAATAATAAGTGATCAAAATATATTAACATTATTATATGATGTTGCATGTGTTATTCTTGAACATAATTTATCCTCATTAACAGTAAGATACATTAAGTGAAATGAAGATGCTATCAGAGACTGAATGGGGTACATAGGAAGGAGAGCATCAGTGCTCTGTCAACTGAGTAAGCATCGCTCATAAGTAGGCTCCAGACATTTAAGATTTTCACAGAATTATTGAGGCTGGAATAGACCTCCAAGATCAAGTCCAGCCTATGACCCAACACCACAAAATCAGCTAGACCATGTCACTAAATGGTACATCCAATCTTTCCTTAACCACCTCTAGGGATGGTGACTCCACCACCTCCCTTTCCATGAGGAAGTACTTCCTAATATCCAACCTAAATCTCCCCTCATGCAGCTCCAGGCTATGCCCTCTCATCCTGTCGCTGGTTGCCTGGGAGAAGAACCCAACACCCACATGACTACAACTTCCTTTCAGGTAGTTGTAGAGAGTGATAAGGTCTCCTCTGAGTCTCCTCTTCTCCAGGCTGAACAACCCCAGCTCCCTCAGCCTCTCCTCATAAGACTTTCCCTCCAGCCCTTTCACCAGTCTCTTTGCTCTCCTCTGGACCTGTTCCAGCACCTCAGTATCTTTCTTGAAGTGAGGGGCCCAGAACTGCACACAGTACTCAAGGTGAGGCCTCACCAGTGCTGAATACACGGCGAGAATTACATCCATAGTCCTGCTGGCCACATTATTCCTTATACAAGCCAAGATGTCATTGGCCTTCTTGTGCCACCTGGACACACTGCTGGCTCATGTTCAGCTGGTTGTCAACTAGTATTCCCTGGTCCCTCTCTGCCAGGCTGCTCTGCAGCCACTCATCACTCAGTGTGTAGGTCTGCATGGGGTTATTGTGGCCAAAGTGTAGGACCCAGCACTTGGCCTTGTTGAACCTCATACCATTGGCCTCAGCCCATTGATCCAGCCTGTCCAGGTCCCTCTCCAGAGTCTCCCTACCCTCCAGCAGATCGACATTCCCCCTAGCTTGGTGTCATCCATGAGTTTACTAACGATAGAATCAACCCCCTCATCCAGGTCATCAATAAAGATGTATAGCAGTTAATTATAATAAATTACTTTATATAGTGAAAACATGGACATTTGCAGTATAATCAGATAAAGGTAAACTGAATGAACAATAGCAGAGGCTCCTTCATCTTCTTCCACACTTCACACTTAAAACATTTCCTGTAAAGCTGCAGATCTCTGCATAATGAACTTGCAATAGGCTTTATTTTGTTCTTTACCACTTCAATTAAAGCAGTATCTATACTGATTTTGCCTGGAATAGAATTCATTTTCTTCATAGTAGCTTCTTTGGTGCTACACTTTGGATTTTTGATGAAAACTGTGGATATAACAGGGATGTTTCAGGTATTGCTCAGCAGTGCTAACATAGAGTCAAGGCCTTTTTTGTTTCTCACACCACTCCACCAGCTAATAGGCAGAGGGTGCACAAGAAGCTGGGAGGGGACATAGCTGGAACAGCTGACCCCAACTGACCAAAGGGTCATATTCACCATATAATGTCATTGAAACATACAGTCATAGAACGGTTTGGGGTGGAAGGGACCTTAAAGATAATCTAGTTCTAACTCCCCTGCCATGGGCAGGGACACCTCCAACTAGACCAGGTTGCTCAAAGCCTCATTCAATCTGGTCTTGAACAAATCCAGTGTTGGGGCACCCACAACTTCTCTGTGCAACCTCTTCAGTATCTCAACACCCTCAAAGTGAAGAACTGATTCCTTACATCTAATCTAAATCTACCCTCTTTCAGCTTAAAGCCATTACCCCTCCTCCTATCACTACAAGCCCTTGTAAAAAGCCCCTTCCCAACTTTCTTCTAGGAACTTTTTGGACACTGGAAGGCTCCAATAAGATTTCCCCACAGCCTTCTTTTCTCCAGGATGAACAACCCCAACTCTCTCAGCCTGTTCTCATAGGAAATGTGTTCCAGCCTTCTGATCATCTTTGTAGCCCTCCTCTGGTCCCTCTCCAACAGGTCCATGTCCTTCTTGTGTTAGAGCTCTAGAGCTGGATGGTGTACTCCCGGTGGGGTCTCACAAGAGTGGAGTAGAGCAAGAGAATCACATCCCTCGACCTACTGACTGCACTTCTTTTAATGCAACCCAGGACATGGCTGGCTTTCTGGGCTGCACTAGCACATTTCTGACTGATATCGAGCTTTTCATTAACCAATACCCACAAGACTTTCTCCTCAGGACTGCTCTTAATCCACTCATTGCCCAGCCTGTATTTACTCTTGACATTGTCCTTGCTTAGCAATAAAATCTAGGGGAAGAAAGAGGACATTTGAAGTGATGGTGGTTTTTTTCCCATGCAACTGTTACACATGATGGGGCCCTGCTGTCCTGGAGATGGCTCAACACCTGCCTGCTGATGGGAAACAGTGAATTAATTCCTTGTTTTGCTTTGCTTGCATAAGCAGCTTTTGCTTATTTATTAAACTGTCTTTATCTCAGACCACACGTTTTCTCAGTTTTACCTTTCTGATTCCCTCATCCATCCAGCTGTCGAAGAGTGAGCAGATGGCTGGATGGGGCTGAGCTGCATACAGAGGTTAAATCACAACAGTTACTCAGAAAGTCCATGGAGCCTCAGACATCTGTAGACCAGAGACCAAGCCCCATACTTTTAAAACAGTTGCTTTATAAAGTCTTCCTCTTTTTGTACTCAAGGTATGTTGTTAACTGCCTGAGACAGTTTGGTGTACTTTGATATTTCCAGTGACCCATTCTGTGGGAAACTATAGATACTATTTCACAGGCCTCTTGACCATGTGCAGGTTTGGTACAGATGCTTGCGCCTGGACCGTGACAGGGTAAAAACAAGGGAGTTGTGAGAAAGAATGTGGAAAGCCACAAGGTACCCGTGAGAAGAATGTGCGTCGCTGGAGAAGTCAAGGTCTGTTGTTACAGCTGCACGTTGTAAATAATGGGAAGAAGAATGACCACCTCTTGCAAGGAAGATAACGATAGAATTAGAACTAACCAATTAGAAAGCTGTCTAATCAGGCTATATCAAAACAATTGTAGATCACGAGACTAACAGCATGTAAAAGTATATATAATAGCTAACTGTGTGAATAAATGGTTCTGTTTGCACCAGCAATCACTGTCCGTGCCTCATGCACCACACCATTCAATAGGCAGCCATTAGAATAACAAGGACACACCGGGTCACTAAAAGTAGCGTTGCAAAACACGCCTGATCTATTAAAGATGGCATGGGTTTGAGCATTTTGTGGGCTAGCAGGGAAATCAACTTCAGAGTTGGCTATTTGTTCCATTCTTACAGCTAAGAAGGAACACTGCAACATTAAACAATTCATTTGAATAGGGTCACTAACAAAAATAGCAAAACTAAACAGCAAAAAAAGATGGGAAGAGAGAGACAGTATTCTGCACAGAAATAATAAACAATGCGTGGGTCTAGTTCAAATCAAAATGAATTTGATGTCCTGAATTTCAAACAAGGATTGTGTCACACCTTCTCAGGTAAACATCAGGCCTCTAATTGTAGGTTATTCAGATAAGGTAGTTTGTAGAAGGGTACCCTTCCTTCTCTTTTCCTGATATGCTCTGATTAATTTGTTTTTAATACATTATTTCAAATGCCTTTAGGAGTAGTTAGAAACAATTTTATATATTTCTGACTTTGATCCGATGTAACAAATGTTTTCCTGTCAACATCCATCTAAATACATATATTGTTAATATGTCAAGATTTACATATAAATATATTAATTTTCTTATTATTTTATTAAAATAAATCTGAAAAATATAATCATTCTCAAGAAAAATGTATTAAACCTTGTAATTCTGTGAAATCTTTTATGAATTTTTTAACCATAAAAAACTACAAACTATATTCATCACTGCTGATGTGAAGCACTGCATACTGTGAAGGTGTCGCAGTCCGGGCGCTAGCGTCCGTACCGCCTCCCAAAAGGGAAGAGGATCGAGGGTAAGGCGAGACACTACCCCAACAAGC
>JAVSBS010011113.1:10291-28087 GCA_033124195.1 Coracias cyanogaster
CCCAGAGCGCAGCAGAGGGGCAGGATCCCCTCCCTGCCCTGCTGCCCACGCTGCTGGGGATGCAGCCCAGGAGGACGGTGGCTTTTGTTGATACCAGGGGTCACCCCAAGCCACGTGTAAGACCTTTTACTTGGCCCTGTTGAACCTCATGAGGTTCACACAGACCCACTTCTCAAGCCTGTCCGGGTCTCTCTGGATGGTAGATACACAGGGTAGATTTTACAACCGCTAAATGCAACATAAGGGGGCTTTGGAGAACATGTTCAGGAACTCTAGGTTAAAAGGAAAAATACTAATTTTAATTTAAAAAAGCATCTTGATTCCTTCATCACAACCACAAAAAAACCAACACAGCCAAAACCAATCAGGATTCCTCCTAAGAGCCCAAAGTCATCTTCAGGAAGTAAAAATTTAGAATTCTAAATAAAATAAACCCCAAATGTTTCCTAGCTACCTGTTAGGGTCTTTAGAACGCTGCATTCTTTTGCAAGGGCTGGCATTTACCTAGACTGATAAAGTTTTAAGAGCACTGACCCCGTAATCATCTGTGCCAGAGCAGCATCCTTGAAGAATAAGGTATAGAATGGGACTTCTCAAGGACTTTGAATTAAAATGAAAATTTGACCTTTACCATTTTAAGGAAAACACCCTTCAGCAGAGATAGTTTATGTATATTTTGGCCAGAGTTGGAAGCAAAAATAATTTAGCTGAAGACCACCTAAATCAAGCAACAGAACAGACTTAAGGGACAATTCCAAGAATAAAACCCGATATTAAGAGTCCTGATGGAAAACAAGTAATAAACCACACTGTGGTTTTTATACGTTTTGATTCATTTATTAGGAAACGAGGAAGGCCCGTCTAATGATTTTTGAGTAAGTCCAAGGGGATCCTCAAGAAGCGCATCTAAACTAATTGCATCTATCATACGGATGACTGGAAAATAGCTAAAAATAGCCCTTTGGTCAGAAAAGCTACCTAAGCAGACACAACGTCGCACACACAGAGAAGTGTCTATTTGTAACCCTTCACTGCTTCTTTCCTCCTATCAGCACAACGTGCTCGAGCGTTTCTTTGGCCATATTTTCCATGCGCAGCTACTTGCCACTATTAGACTTCGAGTTGCTGCTTTGGAAAACGCAGGAGTTCTGATAAAAGAGATGTTTACTCGGTAGGAAGCAGCAGTTGCTAATCCAAGAGGACAGGTTAGAGGCTCCTGCAGTGGTGGAGCTTCAGTGACCCCTAATGGACAAGCTCCCCCAGTGCGCCTGCCCTTGCAGGGAACCCAAGCCATGCCATAAAACCTCAGAGTACTCAAAACTTCTCGTTTCAGCCTAATATGAACTCTGTTCTTCAGCTTACACTCAACATGGCTGTTCTGACCATTTCAGATGTTCTAAGCCAGAAGGACGAAAAAGAGGAACAAACCCTACGCTTAACGCAGCCCTTCTGACAGCTAGCTAGGACAAAGCCAACTCAACTTTTCAAACACTAGAGCCAATTGGTTTTAGATCTTTCAACAAGAAATAAAAAAATGTTAAGGACTAATATTTATCAGTTGGACTCAATCTTCAAGGTCTTTTCCAACCTAAATGATTCTATGATCTCAAATTGACCCATTATAAGATCTGCAGTCAGCACAAGAGAGCACAAGTCTGGTGAGGAGCAGCTGAAGGACCTGGGGGTGTTGAGCCCAGAGAAAAGGAGGCTCAGGGGAGACCTTCTCACCTTTGACAAGTCTCTGAAAGGAGGTTGGAGCCAGGTGGGGGTTGGTCTCTTCTCTAAGGAACAAACAATAGGGCAAGAGGAACTGGCCTGAAGTTGCGTCAGGGGAGGTTTAGGTTGGACACGAGGAACAATTTCTTCCCTCAAAAGGTTGTCAAGGCCTGGCTCAGTCTTCCCAGGGCAGTGGTGGAGTCCCCATCCCTGGGGAGGTTTAAAACCATGTAGATGTGGCGCTGAGGGACATGGTTTAGTGGTGGACTTGACAGTGCTGGGTCCCCTGGGAAGCCTGTTCCAGGGCTTGGCGACTCTTTCAGTGAAGAATTTTTTCCTGATGTCCAACCTAAACCTCCCCTGGTGCGACTTGAGGCCATGTCCTCTTGTCCTATTGCTTGTTACATGGGAGAGCAAGAGAAGATCTAGAGTTAACCAAACATATCATTGAAATTGTGCAATTTCAGAAATTTACTGAATTACATCCTAACCACACTGAAATCAGTCGCAAGCCACCGTTCAATGGCCACAATCTATCTACCATTACTTTCTGGAAGTCACTACTTTGGAGCAGATGTTACTACCCTACTTCCAACACTCCTGTGATTTCTGCCTCTACATCAAAAGACACACTCCTGTGGAGTTTCTCCAGCATGAAGAAACTGCCTGGGACTAGAGGACTTCAGCAGCATCTGATGAGTTTAGCTGTAAAGCACATTGGGCTTGGGATCAGAAGGAAGAGTGGGAATGGGCTACCCTTAACCAGAGCTCCTGAAGAGCAGCAATCTGGTTACAGAAGTCAGAACTGACTTTAAAGCTCATCTTCCCTCTTCTTCGTCCTGGGATGTCTCCATGGTCGTGCAGACCATTCAACAGCCCATCAGTAGATGCCAACAAGGGTTGGGCTGACTGATGAACTTCCATATGAAGCAAGAGAGCAGCAGGAATAAACATTTTTCTTCCCCACTCATCTTTCCGCGCCACTCTGCAAACTCCTGCCAGGTAGAGCAAGGACATAAATCAATTTTGCTTGACTGGTATAAAAGGTGCAGAGATAAAATCAGGAGAAAAAACCCTCTTTGGCCTCATAGTGCAATGAACGCAAAGCAAACAGGTTTCCTGAACTTTTTGATTTCAAATGAATAAGCAAATACATTCAAGCACTCGTACATAAATTTATCATTCTCAAATGCAATAATTTTTAATTTTTGGTATAAGAGACTGAGATCCCAATCTACCTATAGACAAACAGCACAGAATTACAGAAAGAAAGTTGATCTAAGTCAGATTTCTTAATTTTTATTAAATTCAAAAACTGCAGGAAAAAAAAAATCACAAGTATCTAAGTACAAATAAAAACAAATCAGCTAAAATAAAATGGTTGTCAAGTTAAAACTCATTTTCCATCATTTTCCCTTCCTTGCTATTGCCCACAGTACCATCAGAAAGCCTACAAGTGCTTTGGAAATTGATTTTCTCTCACGAATACGATAGTAAACCGTAAGTTTACTACCGAAAAGAGCAAATCCTTTAGGCACAAGGTGGCAGAAGACAGAAGAACAAATATCAACCACGCTTCCTTCAGGTGTCAGTTGAAATCCAGGTGTGCTAAAGCCTGGCTTGGTATTGTATTCAGAGTGTCAGAGCTCACTCAGTGAAATAAAGGCTCTTTTTTACATTTTTCTTCTAACGTTAACAGTTTGTTGTGTCTTTTTTTTTCCTTCCAGAACACAGAGAGAAGCTGTTTAAGTCAGTGGTATAACTTAGGGTCAGTGCCAGTGTTCTGGCTACAAGAGCGGCCAAAGTGACCAAGTGGGTTCCAGCACCAGAGAATGAGAAGTAGAGAAGCTGTAGTGTGAAAAAGTCTGGTTCATACTTGCGTTGCCAGTGTGATTAACGGTTTGGTGACCGCCTAGGACAGCTGAGCTCGGTCCTCAGCTGCTCTCCCAACAGAGCAGCCATCAAGGTGAACAACTAACGGCTGCTGCTCTCCTCGCTACACCTACAGGAACTGTCATCCTGCAAATTAAACCAGGACAAAATTGAAACAAACGTCGCTCCACGTTCCGGGTTCTGCCTCTTAACCCATCCTTGGATACTTGCCATTCTAATAACAGGTGCAGTTCCACTGTCATTCATAAATACAAAATTTTATTTGCACTTCATTAGTTTAGAAAGACCACAATGCTTTTCAATACCACAACATTCAGGACACACCAAGTTATTCAAATATGTAACTACCGATTTACCACAGCTAAACTAAACAGTGCATTTTTAATAAAAGAGATACCAAAGATATAATTCACAAATTCATTGTCAGACAAAAACCGAACACAGTATTTGCTTGATGGGCATCATTTCCACCGTTAGGAAAGAAAATAATTTTACCTTAGGTTCCCTTCCCCCCAACCCTACAGATGTCCAGACAAATACACATATAGATTCCTTACCACAGGAAAAATGTATCATCTTCATTTATATATATATTTTTTAAAAGAATTTGTCTAGGACAGCAGCATTGCTTTTAATACCTTCTTTTTAGAGCTCGAATCTCTCTCCGTTTTCTCTCGAAACTTAACGACTCTTGCAAGCGAGTTTATGCTTGGAGAAAAATTTATATATGCGGTTTCAGAGTGCAATCTTAGATCTGCACCAGGTGCCGTGTCTTGGTACACAAAGAAAGGGTGCAGCACGAACCAAAATAAATAAAAAGACTGCCAAAAAAAAAAAAATTCAACTTAGCTTTTCGATAAATCCAGTCAGCAGAGGATGCTACAGCCCAAAAATCTTCACTACATTAAAAGGAAACAGAATGCTGATTATGGAAGCTTTGTACATAAAGTCCTCTGTTTTTTTTTAAAAAAATTTGTCTTTAAAATAGTTAGCAAAGCACCATATACTTATCTTCATACCAGAAGAGCTTCTGCCTGCCTGTTTATAATAACAAAGAACTATTACAACATTTAGGTCAAGAATAGGTATAGATTTCATCTCTCCTCCTCCTCCTCCTTGACTGGAAGTGTGGTGAAACCCCCCACCCGCTGTACAGTATTTATAACACTGGGGCAACGAATGAAACATCATTGTGAGGGAGAGGGGCCATAATTAAATGTTATAGCTGAATCCTACCCAGGATTGCATATTTGCATATTTACAAGTTAGTGTGTAGCTCTGACTCGAATAACAAAGTGCAACAAGAAACTGCCAAATGATTGTAGTGCAGAGTAGTACAGAGACTTCCTTCACCCTCCTAGTTTTCACTCTGTGTGGAGTAACAAGTCAACAGCAACGGACATGCGGCCTTGGAGGAGGCAGTTCTGGTGGGATTTCTGGCTCTGGTTGCAGGGACAGGATACTGTTGGACAACTCATTTCTTATAACGTCCAGTGGCATCTTAAAGAAAAGAAAAATCACCTGTAAACGGTCATCTGCAGAGAATTCGGCGCAAAGAGCTTGTTTCAAGACTTCCCTGTCAGGCAAAGCCTCAACTTAAGGAGCTTTTGGTTCCAGTAGGTTGCGTTAAGAATTTCTTCCAGAAAAAAAAAAAATTACAAGCCATCGTCGAAATAAAGCCACTTCCTAAACCAGTTATGACAAATCACAACAGAACTGCCCGCAGAATGAAAGCGGGCAAATTACAGTCAGCTGCTGATAAATAGCGAAGTTCTAGGAAAGAGGAATTACAGCAAATAGGAGCAAATTCAACAGCGGAGCCTGTCAACTCCAGCATCCCCACTACAAAAGTTCCACCTGACTGCGTCTGCTTGCCCTCTACATCCAACAAGCACCTGCAGTCATTAAGCACAGACCGTTTACGTGGTCAGAAGAACGACCACCTGGATATTTTACCTTTTTCAGAATGTCATCGACAAGTTTTAGAAATATCTCATCCACGTTAAAATTATCCTTGGCACTTGCTTCACAGAACCGCATCCCAGTTATTTGCTGTGCAAACTGAGGGAAGAGAAAATAAAGTAACTATGTGAAGAGACAAACAGCAACAAACAGCAAATACACGCTCCTTGTGAAATCTTTAAGAAAACAAAAAAACAAAAAACACCCCACAACTTTCCCCAAATCTGGGACCGACATCGAATTCAATTAATAATCCTGACTCTCCTAAGTACGGCAAATATTGCCACACAGTTAATTTTCCCTTAAAATTGGTTTACTGGAAAAGCACGCTGTCCTTTTCCAGACTCAAATCAGAGAAATTCCTGTCTACAGCTGACGTGGATTGCTGCAGAGTGCCAAAGAGGAACAATTTTTCAGAAGAGTTAATCTCAATCTTATTATTAAAGTGCAGAAAAGGGAAGTACAGATGTAAGAATCAGCCTGACTCGTAACAGAAAATATTTCACTTCCAAACATGTGATGGGCAGCTGAGGGAAAACGTTTGTGTATGTCCATACTGATAGCGTCCTGATCAACAAGGTGCTGAGTTCATTCTAAAACATCCTCGTCAGGTTCCTTATCACTTTTGGGGCTGGAAAAGAACTGAAGAAAGACAAAAACAAAGGCCAGCTACGTAATCAAGCAGAGCTGTTGGTTGTCCTAAAATACCACTGAAAAGCAGAGGTCTGGAAGGAGGCTCACAAAGACATCCTGAGTAGAGAAATCTCGATTTGGGGTTCAAGCCTTCACTATTATCCTCTTTCAGAGCCCAAAAAGGAGGAGTGTAGAGTAAACCAACTTGTAATTTGCTCTGTTTCAAAGATACGCTGCTCCAGCGGCAGCGCATATACCCTTACGTTCAAGAAAAGTAAATACCATATGGATTTTGACAGACCACCACCACTCTCAACACGCTCCTTAGGTCTAACCATCTGAACAAGGACTGTCAGCAGCAATGGCGCAGCAGTTTTGCTCCTAAAGGTAGCTCAGAATTTGGTTAGACCCGTTCTTACCTTTTCTCCCTGCTGTCGAGTAATCTCTCGATCAACTTCACAGTCCAGTTTGTTTCCAACTAATAGAAGCTCTGCATCTTCTGAAGCGTACTGCAATTAAAACATTTTCAGTCAGCGAAATCTAAGGTTTTGTCGCACAAACACAATGTTCAAAAAGGACAATTCCTCTGCTAAATCCAGGACCACACCGTTTAGATGCCAACATCCTCCCCAAATAACATTTCAGAAATTTTCAAACTGCCATTTTTTAATTCCATTTTTGAAACATGGCTTGAGAACCAGTTGTTAATAATTTAAGAATGAACATAATGATCTTATTTCAGGACATGGTCTAGTGGTCATGGTAGTGCTGAGTTGACAGTTGGACTTGATAATCTTAGAGGTCTTTTCCAACTTCCATTCTATGGCTCTATTTCACAGGACACGAAACATCTCCCCCCGCTCCGGTGCACAGGTAAATGAGTGATGTTACACATCTCCACTGCTGCTTCTAACTGGGACAATTCCAGGTCAAGGGAGTGGGAACGGGCAACCATTTGGCAACAAAAAACACAGGAATGTTAACTCCTGGCTAAAATAATCCAGTGAAAATTAGTCGGCATTAGTTTAATAATCCTGTATCAATGCTGTTAAAAGTCTTACAGAGCACCTTTGAGGAAAAACAATTTCTTCTTAGCAAAAAAAACCAACTCAAACATGTAAAAACTGGAATATTTATGACCTACCTTATCAATCATTTTCATCCATTTTGGTAAATCGTCAAATGTTTCCTTCTTGGTGATATCATACACCAAAATAATTCCCTTGGCACTTCTGTAATAAGCTGAGGTAATGCTGTTGAATCTCTCCTGACCTGCTGTGTCCCTAAGAAGCAGCAGCAAACATTGGCACAAATATTTCACCAACTTGCAAAGCACAGAATAACTTGGTTTACATTTTAACAGAAACACCCCCACGCTCGTTAAGAGATTCTATTGAACATTTCCATCTATACGTGTGGATTTCAGGCAAAAAAAATAAAAATGGAGCAGTACTTTTAATCATAAAAAATTTGCAGATCAGGACTACTTATCCCAGTACTAACTTCACTGAGAAAGGCCACCAAAGAGTTCGATGTGTCTGAGAATGAAGCTGCCCAGTGAAAATGCACCAGCAGATGAAGCTGGTTTTCTGGTGTTGGGTTTTTTAAGTAGCCCTGAAAAAAATGAAAAAAAGAAATGGATACAGCCAGACATCCAGCAAGAAAAGGAGCAATGAGCTGATCGTTAGGATGCAAGCTTCCGGAGCCTTTTTGGCTCAACCACAGCAATTCAGCCATGGTTCTGGAACTAAGGTAGAAGCAAATGAAGCAGCTTTTGAAAGTAGTCCCTTGGCTTTCACGCTTACATCGGCTCATCCGAGGTGTTCAGATGACACCTCCATGCTCCTTTCAGCACTGTAGGTGTTTCAGACGGTGCGTTCACGCTGGAGATGGTTTTCCAGCCATGACACCACGTTGCCCGTCCCCGCTATGGCTTATATTCCAAACTAGATGGAATAGTTTTTCATTTTACTGAACCGTGAAAACCTGTGAACTGCTTTTAATAGTATCATTAAGCCTGTTTATGGAAAATTTTGTGGCAGTTATACTTAAAAAAAAAGCTGGTGCATACCCTAAGTCTTAAAATGTGACTGGTGTCTCAACTGGAAAGTTACATATGGTGCTTCAAAGTAATCAAGCGTTTGCTGCTTGACTTCAGCCTCAACAGCTAATTTTGAACTTCCACTGTGACGGACCAAAATGAAGAGCAAATGGGGGAAAATGTACGTGTGTGTGTTGGGGCTCCAAAGCTCAAAAGGAACTCTCTTCAACAGTCACATTTTAGACAAAAGGAGGAGAAGGATGAATTTGGGAATGAGATTAACAATGGAGACCCGAAAGACTTGCTACCAAAAAAAAGTCACGTTCACAAAATGCCACATTGATAGTCCTGAAGAATTAATTCTTTTAAAGTCTCTGCACAACAAGCAGTAGAATCAACGACCACAAGCCCATCTTGCTCCTCACAAAAAGCTTTAAGAATTTTGACTTCACAGGTTTAAAAGTGAAGCATTTAAACGTTCTCCTGGAATTGCTACAAGCGTGCTCGGCAGCAGCAAACCTTTGCCAGCGATCTCACCAAGGAGGGCAGCATCCACGAGAAAAAGATTTGAAACCTCTGGAAAAATACCGACCAATACTTCCCTGCAAGCCAATGGCATTGCAACATGGGACAGAAGAGAACAAATTCTTATCGCACCCCTTTTTATTCTTCTTCAAATCCCATTCTCTATTCAGAAGTGCAGAATTACTTTCATACAAACCTGGGGGTCCCCACAGAAGGTGAAAACAGGCAGCCTGGTTCAGTAAGGTCAAGCTCTAGTAGGATTTCAGACCGGTTTTAGATGGTTAATTCGTTGCTTTCTTATCACTAATGAGGCATTTTTATTAAAGTAATACAAGTTCTGGCAGCTGAAATTACATCCATAAATACTACTCAGAGCAAGTAACTCTACTTTCTATTCCGTGACTTTCTTAATATGGTCAGATTTATTTTTTGAAAGGTCCTTTGGATGCTCACTCCATGAAAAATTTAGAAATTCTACTATGAACCGTTGATTTTCCACATATGGATAACATTGCTTTAGTGCTTACCAATAGAATTACGACCCTGTAGAGCAGCCTCTGCCATCTGCTGCTGGTCCAGCCTAGTGACCAAGCGTATTAAGGATGGGGTCTCTTTAGTTCCACCCTTTGGAGCAGACAGAACTAGATGGCAGGTGGAAGAGTGATGTAGAAGAATGCATCAATTCTAGCTTTGGCCAGAATAACGGAAAGAGCTGAGGGGGTTTTTGTGCTGTCCGCTCTCGCCCCTCCTCTCCGTGCCCCTTCAGGAACACAGAAATAAAGGGGTTATTTCAGAATCACCTGGCTGTGCCTTCAGGTTAGCACTAAGGACCTCCAGCAGCTCCATCACAGAAAGGCTACCAGGGTATGAGATCACTCAGTTCATACGATGGAAAAACAGAGAGAAAATAAACACACTAATGTTCAACTACCCTCCCTGAAGACGGTCATCAACACACTGGACAAGCCACAGGGTAGGCGATGGAGCCAACCACGCAACACTACGCGCTGCCACCTCAGCTATCTCCACCTTCACATTTCCCCTCACCTGCTGAGTGCGGTATCTCCAAGTCTACCTGTCCTATCATCTTCTCCTCACCCCACACCACTCTCAGGCTCTTTAAACGTTTATTGTATTCCCAGGCTGCTGTTCCTCTCCGGTCCTTCACCCAAATATCACACAACTCATTGCCTGGCTTGCTGGCTACTCAAGACACACCACATATGTTAAATGGCCAGATGGCCACCAACTGTCACCTTCCAGTCATGCTAATTAGAGTTGATTACCACTGACTTGCTTTGCTTTGAAGTCATTGACTTCCCCACACTTCACACAACCAACCTCTCTACTGCTGCAGCAAGTTTAAATGAAACCAGTCCACAGGTTTCTAAGCCTAAATGTGAGATTCTAACCCTTGTTGCCTTTGAAAAGTGGAAGAAATTAAGCTGAATTTGTGGCCTTTAACATCACATTAATATTGTAGCGTAGTAAGGTGAAAATTGGAGAACTACTTCTGCAATAAGTAAGTTCCTCCTGAAAGGAGGATGGAGCAAGGTGGGGGTCGGGCTCTTCTCCCAAGGAAGAAGTGATAGGACAAGAGGAAATGGCTTCAAGTTGCACCAGGGGAATTTTAGGTTGGACATCAGGAAAAATGTCTTCCCTGAAAGGGTTGCGAAGCCCTGGGCTGCCCAGGGAAGTGGTTGAATCACCAAACCTGGACATGTTTAAACGTTGTGTAGATGGTGCTGAGGGATGTGGTTTAGTGGTGGACTTGGCAGTGCTGGGTTAATGGTTGGACATGATGATCTTAAAGGTCTTCTCCAACCTAAACAATTCTAAGAAGTTTAGAATGCAACCCCAAGCTACCAAAAAAAGCTGCAGTTTGAGAAGAGCATCAAGTGGATCCCCCACATGGAAAAGCTCACCTTCTACCAGGTGCTACCTTATTTTTCATGCAAATATGCTGTAAATTCTTCCCCAAAAATGACAGCCCCTAATGCAGAGCTAATATTAAAAGCACATCCAACTTAAAATGCCTCTCTTCATGTGCGGTGCCGAAGCAAGTCAGCTTGTTGTGCTATTTCCATCAGCGCACTGGAGTATTTTAGTATTTTTGTTGTCGGAGGACTAGCAGAAAGCTGGAAGAAGAGACGAGCATTATTTAACTGGGCTAACAGCACAGCACACAACTTCCTGAGGATCGCAAGGGCTACTAAGTGCTGCTAATTCTTTACTGGCTCTGGTCAGAATCAAAATCAAATAGGTCAATTTAACTCAAAGTCCAAATAAGGAATCGCTTCAACTTGATCAATGATTTGGTATCACTAAAAAAAAAAACACCAAACAACCCAACCCCCAAAAACCCCACAATGGGTTGCTCCCTTTTTAAGGCTAAGAGCAGTTTTGTTGAGGTTTTCAAGAAATTGTTTTAATGGAAAACCACCAGCATTTCTAAATTGTAATCAGAAACATACAGCGAATGAATCCTCGACCATCTATAACCTGCAATAAAAAAAAAAAAAAAACAACCCACTGCTTGACTCTGTTCTTCTGCTTCCAAAACAGAAACGAGACACGGCTCCAAAAATACAAACATTACACCAAACAAAAGCACATTAAAAAACCCACACAAAGCCCATTTTCAAGTGTTGACTTGTCTTATTCTTGCTATTTCAGACTGCATAAAATACAAGACAAATACAGTTGATCTTAATTAAAATAGGTTTGGATCATTTTTTCTTTTACATGAATGTTGTCTGTGTCTGAACCAGCTGCTTGAAACAAACCCACAGACAGACTCAAAACTGTCCTTGGCTCTGAAGTTAAATCAACTTATTATCAGCGGTGGTGTGAAGTGGCAATGGAAAGGACAATATTTTTAAAACAAGTAAAAATTTAATGCTAATTTAACACTTCCACATGCTTTGTGCTTTTTCGGAACCTACAGGCAAAATTTTTCAAAATGTTTTAAAGTCATTTTAGGGGTTAATTCTACTTGTCAAGCTGAGCTTTTTCCTCCCAGAAGCCACAAATGTATTTAAGATATTTATTATACGAAGCAGTTGATTTCAGAGGTACTGAACAGAAGGAACTGTGAACTTCTCCTCAGACTACTCTGAGACTTTCCAAGACAACTGTCCACAAGAAAACACTTGGGCTGGCAGAATCTGAACTTTTTCTGAGAACACACCAATTTAAACAACTTTCAGAAGCAAATCAAGACTTTTCTTGCCAGGTCACTGCCTTCCTTGGGGACTAAACCTGTAGAGACTCAGGTAAGAGGGCACTGACAGATACACCTACACCTCAAAGCCTGAAAGCAGGATTGCTATTATTTGGTCTAGTTCTCCAAGCTTTGTAAAAGCACCAAGCCACAGATGCTCAGATGCACTTGGACGCCGCGGTATCCAGCGGTTGTGGTTACTTTTGGTCAAGCATTGGACCAGGCTGCCCAGGGAAGTGGTGGAGCCACCATCCCTGGAGGTGTTAAAAAACCATGTAGACATGGCACTTGAGGACATTGTTTAGTGGTCATGGTAGTGCTGGGTTGATGGTTGGACTTGATGATCTTAGAGGTCTTTTCCAACCTGAATGATTCTGCTTTAACCCACAGCCTGAGCTCCACGCAAGCCTTAGTCCTCACATAATACAGGAGCTTCTTTCAGCCAAGAACTGCAATGCAGAAGCAGACTTACTCCATCTACTACTCCTAGCAGTCCAAGGGGCACTACTATGCTTCCAACTATTACAAGTTTTAAGGGTTAGGTCAAAGAACAGCATTTTAACGGTTGGAGCGAAAGTCACACTTGAGAGCAGGATGTTGCCTTTGTGGATTTTATAATATTTTAAATTATTATCTCTTTACATGGTGTGTTCTCTAACATTTTAGCAGGGCTTCACACAGCAGTAACGGCCACATTTTAGTAACCTATCATGTTTTAGTTTCAAAAGTTTCCTAGATCCTACTAGCATATTCTCAATATGTGGAAAATAATGGTTTTAAACATCTCTTTGCCAACAAAACACCTCTCCCATCAAGTGTTTATTCAACATTATATATTTTTTTTTAATCAGCTTAGCACATTTCAGAGCAAGAATTCGTATCAGACAAACAGTTGCATCTCCACATCAGAATTTTTTTTGTTACCTCTGTCAGCTCCAGCAGACCCTGGCTAACAATCGCTGGCTCAACTGCCAGCCTTGTGGTCACAGGTTTCCAAACAGGGACAGATGATGGATGAAGACATGCCACTAACATTCAAGTGTTAGGTGACTGGTGATACCAAAGATGAAGCAGCAGTTAACTCAGAGGGGAAGCAAGACAGACACATGGTGGGACAAACAGAGTTGATGGTGACCTGCCAAGAGGAGTTAGTAAGCTGAAGTCACTGCATCCGTGTAGTTAAGAATGAGAAACCACCAGAATATCCCCAAAGTGTAACAATGAGTATATTCAGAGCTTTTTTCCCCGCCCATGGTTGTTAGCAGCTTTAACAGTTAAACTACAATGCCAGTAATGCATCACGCACCGTTAATAAACCAAAGCTAAGCTTCTACATAGCAGTATGTAAGATTAACGTATAGAACATAGCTGGTTTATTCTCTCAATGTTTGGGTGTTGTACCGCTCTGCAAAACAAAGCTCAATAAATTTCTAAACAATAAAAATTGTATTCTTCATTGACATGGAGAATCACTCCTGGGAAACATGTAACCTACTCCAGAAAGGAAAAGCTTAGCTCAGACTTGGAACTTTCTGGAGCAGGACACTGGTACCAGTCAAGGTGTAGAGTTATTTGTATGGGATCATTTTACTTCTCAGTGCTGTTTAAAGTGGATATAATTTACTCAGTCTTGAATGCCCTTCACTTGTAAGCCATTTAATATAGCGTCAAAGAAACAGCACTGCCTATACCAAGGTTAAGAAAAAACACTTCCCTCTTGTTTTATAATTCCTGTTAAAACGAAGGTCAGTTTTCAACCATCCAGAAAATAAAAGAAATCAAGTGTACTTTCTCTAGCGTCTATTTAACACAGTCCCCTTTTGTTGTCTGTAGAACTCCTATTTCTGGTGTTGGTGATATCATTCTCCAAGGAAAAGGGGCTTGTGACCTCTGTGATGCATCACCATTTCAGCAATTACATTCACGTCCTATCTCTAACTTCATCTCTCCTCCTCCTTTACCCTCACAAAAAATCTAAGAACCATTTGGTTTTGCTTAATTCTTGTGGGAATGGAGGAGAGAAGGGACAGGGTAAGAGCTAAACCAGCTTATAACAGTTAATAGTATTAGACAAGCAGATTAATTCATGCTAGAATATAAAAATTAAAACGTACTGCTGGTTGCACGTTTCGTTTACTTACCAGATTTGTAATCTAATTTTCTTTCCTCTTAGCTCTACTGTTTTGATTTTAAAATCAACACCTATAAATAAAATACAGTAAACAGAAAAGGAGGAATAAGAAGCAAAAGTAACGAGGCTGTATTATTATTTTTTTTAATATATATATATCAACTTGCAACAATCTGAACGAGCAGAAGGGTCGGCACCGCTGCGGGTCACCTCAGGAACGTCACGGGGCTTTGACAACCGCTAGACAGCCTGTGAGCCATCCAACTGGGCGGCATCACAACAGAAACCTTCCACTTTATGGCAGGTAAACCCACCATAACAGTAAAACGACAGGCACGGTTCGTCCCTTTCTCCCCTCTTCACCTCCCCTGTCAAGGATCAGCCTGTTCCACTTCCAGCTGGCACAGATGCCCTGGGGACATGGAGAGAAACCAGTCCCTCCACATCAGTTTTGCTGTCTGTGAAATGGGAACAAGACACATCTGGCTTCCAGGCTGGATGCTGAACATCTGTCAAGGGTGAAGCGCGGAACTGGGGGGGGGGTTATGAAGAATTCTGTCAGTACTGTCACTCTTAGTGCCTGCAAATACTTTTCAGTCAACTGCTCAGATTTAGAGAGGGTGTTGGACTTAGGAAATGTCTTTTATACCTGGATATGGTACTTCTATCCATCATCTCAAAACTCCAGCCCCATTTTTGAATGCATGCTAAATATCAAAAAATAGAACCGTAAAGACCTTGTTATACTGAAAGATTTTACTTCAGTAAAAAAAAACCAAAAATACTGGCAATCAACACCTAAGACACACTACGGTCAAACAATACCTAGACACAAAAGATTATCACCTCGACTACAAGAATATTTCAGGGTATAAATGCCCTTAAATATCACAGCATTTGTAGACCGTCAACCTGTGCTGGGTTTTAGTATATATTTGTACGAAGTTTGTTTGCTATAGAGCACAGCGTTGCGTGGTTTGCTACAGTTCTTCCTTCCCATCTCCATCCCTCCTCCTAACAGTGCTAAATCCAAAAGGCAATAATAAAAAGACGAGAGAACACGGTCTGAGACGGGACGCTGAAACTCACTCACAAGCGCAGAATCCTAAGTGTGTTGGAAACACTTTTGCTATTTCACGTACGATTTTATACCGAGGATTGGGATGAAAGTGGAGAGGAAGAAAAGGTTTTTATTTTCTCTGACAAAATCTATGCATTTTCCTAATGCCTGCTTCGGTTCTGTTCGAGTCAAGACCGGATTATAACTCTGACAGCAAGGACTGAACGTGGCCCTTATGCAAAGCTTCTCAAAACTCCCGAAAACCGGGAAGAAAAGTGAATTTTTCATCCTGAAAAGCAGTTGCACGTTGTTGACTTGACATTTATTTCTAAGCGCTTTGAAAGACAGTTATGTCTGGAAAGCTGTTGGCATGAGATAATGAAATGGACTGAGTTTTAAAAAACTAGATATTAAAAATATATTAAAAAAACTATTCCCCAAGTTTGGAGAGCTATTCAGGACATATGATGCTTATGTTTCACTGGCCCAAATGCATCCCCCATTCAAAGTCTCGGAGGGTTCTTGGGCAACACTGGAGCTAAAGCGTTAAACTGATTTGTACTATACAATTTTAATGGTAAATTTCAAGTATTCATATGCAAATTCAGAAAAAAATAGTAGAATTATTAAAATTTCAGGGCATTTATTAATCCTAACTTTAAGAACTATTTTTCTATGCTTTTGAAAAACCAGCATCTGTGTTAGTGTAAAAGCAGAAGTTAAATGATCCAGCCACGCTCTACTCTCCAACAGGTGGGAAATGAGAATTCTTGTAATTACTGCTTTTCTAATAATGAGATTTTTTATTATTTTAAAGCAACACACATCCACTTCTACTGCTAAAAGCCTTTTCTCTATAGAAATGCATTTAAACCATAAAATGCACTTCTCTGAAGGGTCACAGCTTTGTCTACAACAACTCAGCAATTTTACTTGCTGAGGAGACAATCAGTATGAAGCAAAATTGCTTCAAACCTCTCCCTTCCTCAAGGAAGTCGGGATATAATCGCCCACAGGTCTCAAGCCCAATTCCCAATCCTGCCATTACCTCATACACGACACACGGTACAATTTGCCACTCTGAGAACTCAGGTTAAAAGAGAAAAAAAAAAAATAGTAGTAAGGATCTGTGATGATCGCATAGGTGGGGACACTTATCTTAGACTAACAATGAGACTTGTAGAGGAGCTGGATCTGAGTGCAGAGAGAATACAGCTCTGCTCTGTAAAGAAAAAGTCCTATTGTCATGCAAAAAAAAGTCTAGACCAATTCTGATCCAAACCTATCTATTAAAAAAAGATCAAAGGAATTTAACATAGGTTTCACTAACGCCAGCAACAAAATATTTTTATTTTTTACGGAAGCGTTTTATGTGCAGCTGTCTTAAACCAAGGAATAAAAATGTTTGGGTGTATTTTTTAAAAGGAAAAATAAATAATTAGCTATGAAGAGGAAATCCAACCATTCAAATAGAGTAAATTTCTAACTGGGGACTTTCTGGGACTGGTAGGCACAACATATGACTGAAAGGGAGTAGAAAAAAGCCTACACGTTAATGAGATGGTTTCAAAATAAATACTATGTCAACAACGTTCTTATTTCAAAGCCAGATCTTTCCATTAATCATCTCAAAGTCACACCATGAAAACATTTCCCTACTGTTCAATTTTGCAGCAAACTACTAACAGCCTGGGACAAGCAGATTCCTCTACAGAACTCTTGGAATGACTTCACACCGAAGCCCAAGAGCTTGCCAGACCTAAGCAAAGGTTGCTCAACTGCTTTTCATAATTAGTAATGCTCTGCAAGCATCAGCACAACACCAAGAGCTTCGCGTCTGCCAACGCTGAAGGAAAAAACTGGCCATTTTCCTTTCGCCCATGAATTCCGAAGCCTGTCAGGTTTCATTACTATGGTCCACCACAGACCTGCCAAAGGTAGGGCTTTGAGTCTACATATAAATTAGTAATTTAATTAAAGCAACACCACAATAATTTGTTTTCCACTTCCATTTCCAATAGCATATCAAGAAAAAGTTCAATGAAAAATTATTTAGCTTGACTAACGTCAATGAAAATACCGAGATGTTTTGCTACCTCTACAATTACTCCAACCATTAAAAAGGAGGAAAAACTTGATGTTAGCCGAAAGTCGTTCAGAAAACTAACACTTCCCACTACTACAGATAAATACATATCGGTCACACAGGACACAGAGTTAGACCTCTTCATTCACTATGCTAAGCTGGTCTACCATGTTTTTTATATTCGCAACTAGTTGCAGAAGATGTGGATCAACTGCTGAAAACTCCCATTCTTCAGCAAAATAAGTGCAAACTGCTCTTTTAAGCCTCTCTATTCAGCACAGGATAGAAAAGGTATTAACTCTGCTCTTAGAAGAAGGTGGGTTTTCCTAAAAAAGTGCTTTGTCGTCCCACACTATGGATGCCAGCGATATTTGATGAATTCTTCTTCCAACAAACACTTCCCTTCCAGTTGCTCTAAGCAAGACGCATGTTTCTTAGTCTTGTTAAACCTAATCCCAAGACCTGTGAAGTACAGGCAAGCTGGCAGAATTAGTTTAAGTTTCACACCGTTTGCAATGCCCCCGGC
>JAVSBS010011114.1:2989-39683 GCA_033124195.1 Coracias cyanogaster
CTTTGTTATCATTAAACTGCTTTTGCTTTACCCACAAGGGGTTTTCTTTTTCATCTTATTTTCCTTCCCCTTTTGCTCTGCTGAGGAGTGAGAGGAAAGGGGAGGGGGGGGGGTGATGGAGCAGCTTGGTGGGCACCTGATGCTCAGCCAAGGTTAATCCACCACATCAGTACAGTGAAATGCAATTTAGAAAATTGTTACACTGTTCTGTCTACCCAAAAAATAGTATTTTGTATCCAAGATTAATTTCCCCAGGATTTCAGATTTCAGGATCCTGGCAAACATTTATTGTAATAAAATAGCTTATATATCTGTTAAAATATTTTGCTACTTTAGACGTTTGGCTTTATGACTGATCATCAAGATTGACTATAATCCTACTCTGTCATTTAGCTTGGCTTGTGGATTCTTCATCCAACTCCATGGGGTTTTTTTGCCAACAGATGTTGAGGGCTGGATTGGGGTTGTTTGTGCTTTTATCAGCTTTTAGAAATACCTCCAAGAATTTGCTAACGTATCACTTAAAACCTCCATCTCTCTTTAGATAAGGAGTATATACTGAGAAATGGGCAAATCATCTATATTGTATTCAAAAGCAGATTTTAGAGGAACAGAAATCTGCAAAAGAATTGCCTGCCCTGGGAGCTGCAGTGCTACCTGCGCTAGGCTGTATCCCACAGACGCTTTGTGTTGTTAGCAAGGAAAATCCCCCATCTCAAACCTGCAGTGTTGGCTTAGCTCTACCTTTACCACTTTGGGACTAACAGAGGAATATGTCACATTTTAAGTGAAACACTTTACACCAATGTAGTATGGCAAGTGGTTGGTCTGAAAATCTTAAAATGAAGTAGCCGGTCTCATGTATGAACTATTTACAGTCCAGTTCAGGACAGTTTGCATGAAGAGCCTGCCATGGATGTGCTTCTCTCATTTAATGACCTTTAAAATAGCTGGCAGGCTTACAGAATATTATTTTTCCAGTTGTACAATTCAGCTTGTCAACCAGGCGTTGCCATTTGAGACTGAACTTACAGTGGCTGGGAACTTAAACTGATAAGTCCAGTATTTTGATAGATCTGTCAGAGATGGAGGAGAGATGCAACTAAAATGAAATAATTTTCCCCTAGCCAAACTGAAGAGCTAAGCTGATTCAATCTACGCTGTACTGGAACAGTATTTTTCTCTTGGCCAAAGCATTTTATTGCCAATATATAAGTTCTGTATAACTATGCATGCTGTTTCACTTAAAAGTTGGCTCCCTGCTGTTAATAAATACGACCAACATAGCGTGCTGCACTCTGCTGCAAAGGCAATGCATTCAGAGCATGTGAAGTTTCCACTTTAAGAGTGCTGGGCTGGATCATAAGATAGAAATCACAGAAAACAGAGAGCCATCTGCTCTACTTTCCTGCTCTAAAACTAAAATTGTATGATTCCCAATAGATCTTTCTAAAAGACCTCCGTCACACCATAACCTTTCCAAACACCACTGCAGGACATCACCACAAGAAAGCTGCTGTTACTGTATCACCCAATTCCTCCTTGCTGTTATTTCTTGTGTCCACAGGGATACTCCCTTTGTTCTTTGCAGCAGCAAAGAGATTTGGATGGTTACTGTGGTCATTCTTCTGTCCTATGCCCTCTGTCTTCAATCTTTCCCTGCCAGTCAATTTTTCCACATATCTGATCAATCTTGGTATTCTCTGCACTCTGTTCAACTGGTCTGCACCTCCTGTGAAGTGCAGCATCCAAAACAGGACGCAGCAGCAGAGTGAAGGCATACCTGTGCTGTATGTAACAGAAAGACCATGTCCCAGAGCTTGTGAGCCAGGCTTTCTGTTGCAGATCCAAGCGTGGCATCTGCACTTTTCCTAGTAGGATTGTACTGTTGGGCCCTGGTCAGCCTACACTCCTCTGTGCTCTTAAAGCCCTTCTTGAAGAGCTGTGGCTTAAGCAATTGTCCTTTAGCATACATTTATACATAGTGTGTAGCCATTTGAGGAAAAAAAAAAAAGAAATAAAAACAATAAAAATTTTAGAAGGAAATATTTTTTAAGGCAATAAATTTGACAGTTCAAAGCATTTCAGTATTGAACATTACTGTTTGGTGCTTTGTGACATTAATAAGGCTCGGCACACTGCTTAAAGGTCTTCAGCAAGCAAAAACTTTGGGGAGGAGGAGGGAGACCATGGGCCTTTTGGCTGGTTGGATGTCTGTGTGCAGGGTGAGTTGTCCTGGGAGAATTCAGCATAAGGCAAAGATGTCAGGGCAGAGTGACTCTGTAGGAGATAGGACTGTCCAGCCTCCCTCAGCACTGTGAATGTAGAATCCTCAAACCCTGTTTCTCCCACATGCTGCTTGCTCAGGCTCCTGGAGGGAGACAGAAACAAGCGGCTGCAGATCTCTGGAGGGTAATAGGAGAGGTGAGCGAGGAGACAGTGCAGTGTGTGGGGACAGGATCTGGGTCTCAGAAGCTGTGACAGCATCACTAGCTCCTCTTCAAATACTGTTTGAGTATCACATCTACAATCACACTACGATGTATGTGTTGTACATAGTTATGTACACATACAGTGTATTCACTGATATACCATATATATGTACACATACATGTACACATGATACACTTGACACCTAATTTTCAGCAGGGTCTCTGAAATCTGCAACTGTATGTGCTTTGTAAAAAAGTGCTGTGTACAGGTTGGAAAAATGTAAAATACCTTGTTCAGTAGCCCTAGCTGATTTTTGCCAGAGTAGTGCTGGTATATCGGCAGTTTCTCTAGGTTGCAAGCTGGAGGTTGCCCCTGATAAAAGCAGGGTCCTTGCTTGCAGGGTGATGAATGGTCCTATCCAGGGGAATCTCCCAATGAACATAATGATGCAAGTAGCTGGAAATAGCAGAAGGGAGAGTTTTAGGTGCTACTTGAATAAGGATAGTTGTAGCATTAACCAGTCCAGAGCACAGGTTTCTTTTCCTTGCTGGCTGTGCTGCATTCACATGTCATGAATGTGTAAGAGGCAACAGGAAGAGGCAGAATACAGCTACCAGCTGTAAGCTGACCATGACACTGGTCTGAACTGCTCTCATGGAAAGTTTTGTGGGTTTTAATGGCTATAATAGCTGGATGTTGTTTAAGTATCTACCTTCATCAGTAGAAGGTTGATCATCATCACCAGCACAAGCTACTGCCTTTGGGTTTTCCCATGGTATGTAGCACTACCTGCTGAACCCCTAATTCTGTAATTGGTAGAGCTGCCTAAAAAGCCCTTTGGTGAGAGGAGAATGACATTGGCATCCCACTAAAATGAAAAAAAATTAAAACCCAAAAAACCCTAATTGCTTGAAAAATTTATTTCCATAAACTTAGACAATAGGTAGTAGAAAAAAAATCATGTCAGGTCTTCTTTTCAAGAATGGCTGTGAATCTTGCAGTTATTTCAGCAATTACCTGTTTTATAGATAACCTTGTTCCCCAGCAGTCTTGTATCTCTGAGCTGTATTTTTATTATGTTTCTTGCAAGACATACTTGGTTCCACAGTGATGTTGCCAGACAAGCCTCAAAATTTACAAGAAGTTTGCTTTCAAATTAGGAGAAAGGAGCTGGCTTCTAGATCTAGAAATGTGACATTTTATATGACTAAAAATACTTGCCTTGAAGCTTAGCCTTTGCCAAAGATAAAAAGAAAGCTGTGTTGTGGCTCGGTATAAAATGCTGCAGGTAAGACCTATCTACAACATCTCTAGCTTTTCTTTTCCAAGCTTAGTCCTTGGATTAGACCTAGGAGGCTGTGCTACTGCAACATTTCACTTGGCAGCAGCCTTAAATAGCTGGTGTGATAAACCTCACCTGTAGCCAGCTACCGAGAAGGTCCCTGATGAATTCCTCCAGGTGCTGAGCAGATGTGGCTCCCACACAGGCTGGGAATTGTTCACTTTTTGCTTGAAGCTGTTATTCTGGTGGGTCTTGTGAAGCTATGGGAGCCGTTTACAGCCCAGTTAGTTTAATCTGATTAATAGCATCAAATTATTGTTATTTTTGCAGTCAGTTAAATCAGTGAAATTAAATAAAGCTTCCCCTGGAGAATAAGATGTGTCTAGGAGATTAAACCCCGTGCTTGCTGCTGGGGTCCAGAGCCTGTGACCTCTCCCTCAGTCAGCATCTGTGGCAGAAGGGTCTGACAGGGCAGCCGAGAGCTGTTTTGCAAGGGACGTCACAAGTTCGCTCCTTCAGCTGACAGCCTGTGTTTATGTTGACTCAGAGCTTATGAAAGCATTTCCCAAGGCTGGCTCCATATTCCATGTGTTCTTTTGGAGCAATGAACATTGTTTTGCTTGCAGTGATTTTGCCTTTAGTTCTCTGTTTTCAGCTGTTACCTTAGTAGCACTTTGAACCGGTTTCTCTAGGACAGAAAGACAAGTTCCTTACTGTAGAGCACCAGTGGTCAGGCATTTTTTATTTAATTTAATCTTAGGTGGGTTTTTTATGTAGAAAATGAGCATTAAGTAGAAAAAGTGTGACTAGTAGGTTAGGGAGGTGATTCTACCCCTCTACTCTGCTCTTGTGAGACTTCACTTGAAGTACAGTGTCCAGCTCTGAGGTCCCCAACATAAGGTCAAGAACAAGTCCAGAGGAGGGCCATGAAGACAGGCTAAGAGAGTTGGGGTTGTTCAGCCTGGAGAGGAGAAGGTTCCAGGGAGGCCTTATAGCAGCCTTCCAGTGCTTAAAGAAGGCCTCCAAGAAAGCTGGAGAGGGACTTTTTACAAAGGACTGTAGAGATAGGACAAAGGGTAGTGGCTTTAAACGGAAAGAGGGTAGATTTAGATCTTCTTTGATGTTCTTCACTATGAGGGTGATGATACACTGGAACAGGTTGCCCAGGGGCATTGTGGATGCCCCATCGCTGGAAGTGTTCAAGGTCAGGTTGGATGAGGCCTTGAGCAACCTGGTCTAATGGGCAGTGTCCCTGCCATGACAGGGAGGCTGGAACGAGTTGATCCTTAAGGTTCCTTCCAACCCAAACCATTCTATGATTCTATGAGGTGAAAGCCCAAAGCAGGCACAATTTAAGAATTTTAAAAAGTGGAATTAGCAACAGATAGAACCCAAGACAGGCAGGGAAGTGTGAGATGAAGTTTGCAAACAGTGCATTAAAAATAGCTGAAGTACAAAAAGAGACACTAGCCCCACTCCTGTGGGGGGCTAGAGACACTAGCCCCATCAGTAGCCTGATGATAAATGGGTAGAACACAGGGTGGAGGCAAGTTTGATGTTACTAATGTGAAGGATGCAAAGGTGAAGGCTGAACTGAGAAGAAATACATAGATTCTGTATGGCATTTATTTTATGCTTGTAGCTGATAATCTCTGTGGAGCCTTCAAGCTGCAGATGAGTCTAAAGCTGCATGTGGAGTACCATGGATTGTATGTCAAAGTAACCAAGTAAAAACTGCTTCCAAAGTCATAACCCTCTGAAAATAATTCTAGACCAGTTTAAAGGTAGTAAAATACAATTAGTGGCAGCTGTGGTTTTGGTTTTTTTAAGGTTGTGGACACTGTTTACACAGTAAGGACAGAAAACTGACCTCACATCAGTCATTGCACAGATGCCTGATTTTATTCAGTCCCAACTGGTAAGGCAAAAATCAATATGCAAGAAGTGAAGGACTCAAACACCTAAGTTGTATAAGCAGCATTACTAGATCACAGATCACCATCATAATAGGTTAATTTATAAGCAATAAAGTATCATATCTAAATTGAACACCGTCAAAGCTACTTTCCCTTTGGAGTATTGGCTTCCTTTTTATTTACCTGTAAAAGAAAAAAAACCTGTTTACAGATCATAAATGCCTAGTGTATAATGCTCCGTAACAAATAAATACACATAATATGTGATAGGTCAGATTTCCCTCTAAGATTCAGCATTGTAAATGAGAGAGAAATATGATGCAGTGTTTGCTTGGTTCCTGGAGCTACTGTTTCAACCCACCATTATAAAAAATTACTTCATACATTATGGGGCCTACAAGAAAGCTGGGGATGAACTTTTTTACAAGGGCTTGTAGTAATAGGATGAGAGGTAATGGGTTCAAACTGGAAGAAGGCACATTTAGGTTAGAAATTAGGAAGAAGTTCTTCACTATGAGGATGCTGAGACACTGGAACAGGTTGCCCAGGGAAGTTGTGGATGCTCCATCGTGGGATATGTTCAAGACCAGGTTGGATGGGGATTTGAGCAACCTGGTCTAAGTGGGAGGTATTCCTGCCATGGCAGGGGGGTTGGAACTAGATGATTTTTAAGATCCCTTGTAAACCAAACCATTCTATGATTCTACCCTCCATGGATATATACAGGAAAATGTACAAAACCCTAAAATGTCAGTGACAACATGCCTGGAAGCCTCTGTTCTTGTTCACCATTTAAGAAGATCAGGTCTGAGACCAAGCTCACAATGAGTAGTGAGAATCCCTGCCCCTGTAGGGAGATGGTGGGATAGACAACCGGCAACGGATTGTTCTTTCACCATGTAACTCACCACAGCTCTGGAATGCATCCACATCCTGTACAGAGAAGCAAGGCAGAACAATCCATATACCACACATATCTACAAAATCTCCATTGCCTTTATGAATTTCTATCCATGTTTTGCTTGAATAAAACTATGGTGCTTGTCTTAAAGATTTATTTTAAATGTATTTTTCCCCTTCATATTACTAGTAAATCCCCTTTGGGGTAACATAGCATCTGTTTTTTTTCATGTTGGGGGGGAAGCTCCTGTTGGCATTTGAGGGCCTGTTGTATCCCCACTACTGAGTGGGTTGGTTCGCTCCTGCACAACAGCCAAAAATAGTTAACTGAGTTAATCATTCAAGAGGTGAATCTTAAACCTAGGGTTCCTTTTCACTATAGTTAAAATAGAAATCATGTTTTCTCCCATTCACTAAAGCACTGGGCTTTCTTGTTATTGATCATGGTCTTCACTTTTGCCTTCTCTTGTCCTCTTCTCCCTCTGGGGCCTGCCCTGCTTCAAAATGCCTGCAGGGAGGTACGGCCAGAAAGGATCCTTTGCTGCATGCTGTCTCCTGGCTGCTTTTGTCTTTGATTAAGCAAAACTGAAACCAGCATTTAATCTGTAAAGTTGGAAATTAAACTAGAGGGGAGGAGTGGGAAAATGCTGCAATTGCAGCCAAAGGGCAGCTGAGTAATTTGTCCGAAAACCGGCCCAACGCAGTTTCATCCAGCATTTTCAAACTCTCACATGGAAAAGGAGTAGAACCGTAGCAACTGCAATAACTACAGTGCATACATATTTGTCAAAAGGCACAATCTTTGCAAAATATTTGTGTAGCTTTTCCAGTATATCTTATCTTTTTTTCTTAGCAATAACGGCTGAAGGGTAAGCCATTATCAAGGCTTAGAGACACAGAGGAATTAATGGTTCATCAGGAATACCTACATAATAACCAGTGTAAGACGCCACTTCTCTGGTGGATTTGAGTTGCTGTTATTTGGTGACGGCCTTCTGAACATTTGTTAAAGATGACGGGAACTAGAAGTATGACAGAAAAATACCTGCACAAGGAACTGGGCTGCACTGGAACATTTTAGGGCTGCATACATGTTTGGATAGGATGCCAGCTCAAGCTCCCCAGGGCTGATGGGAATGTGGGACCCACAGTGCATCTTAGAACATATCTTCCATTGAAGTAACCACATGCCTGCCAGTGGCTTGAGAGGGTCCTGCAGAGGACACCACTGTCACCCCTGGCTCTCATTTGTACTCCCTAGATAGGGACCACAAAACATTTCTCAGGCACTAAGGCACTTACCAGAAAGTGGCAAAAAGTAGACTCCAGCAAGAGCCTAAAAAGACGTAGATCCTGTTACGAGCCCCAAATGGACTTCAGTCCAGGTGATGAAGCTGTCGGTCCTATTTAATCCCCTGTGGCGCTTACTCCTACCTCATGTAAGGACCACCAGAGCTGGCAAGGAAGCCCTTGCCAGACCCCTGTTAAATGCTACTTCTATTAGACACACTGTTAATCACTGCTGTAATAATTTCTAAACTTTCCATTAAATATTTCCAGCAGCTCTTGTCCTTGCCTCTTCTTTTACTGTCAGTGATCAAATTAGCACCCGTTTCAAGGGCACAGAGTTAAGACAATGCTGAGAACAAAGATTATAATATTTTACACACTTCTAATTTAGCCTGGTTCAACAGCTCTCTGAGGTAGAAAATACAACAATAGTTAATAGCAGAAACAGAACTAATTACTTATTTCAGAATTAATAAGTTGTGGCATAGACTGTGAGTCATTTCCTTGCTGAACTAATTTTTTTTTTACTCATCAAATTTGCTCATGGAGTAATTATCTTGAAGACAGGAGTAGACAAGGAGGTTTTTTTCCCAGAACAAATTTAAAGAGACGTTAATATCTTATAAGACCATGTCCCAGATGATTCACAGATAACCTCCTGCAACCATTTACAGAATGGAGTTTGTGTAACACCACCAGAGTTAACAAACTACACCATGACAGAGGAAAAGAAAAACAACAGAAAATATTTATTGACATATTATGTGCATCATATAATAACATAGCAAAGATTTGTGTTTATTTTCCCAAATGAGTTGTCCTTTTGTGCAGTTAAAAATACTATAAAACCACCTTTCTTTTTTTAAAGTTTGTTGTCAATCTTTACAAAATGAAGAATATTAAAGAATCATCAAAACTACATCTGGAGGTTTTTAACCTAAATGCTATTTCACACTCAGAGCAAAACATTGGTACTATAGGGACTCAAATATACTTCTAAATCCTTTGAGATTAGTGTGCAATTTTAAGCTTTCAATTTAAGAATATTCCCTCCCCCCCCCTTCATTCTTTAATCCAGGCATTTGTAGATGGAAGTATCTGCAATATTCTATGCTTTAAAATTAGAAGCAACTGATTATATTTTTACAAAGATACTAAACACAAACAGAAGTTATTTGAAAAAATTTATTGGTTAGAATTTGTAGGTACATGCAAAAAATGGAGCCAACATTTAAATGCTTCAGATCTGAGATATCTTGTTTATTGGTTTTTTGTTTTTCAGTTGTTGGTTTTGTTTGGGTTTTTTGTTGCGTTTTTTTTTCCAATAGGGAACAGCCTTTACAGGAATCCCAACAAAATGTCAGGTTTGAGAAACTTTCAAGTGAAAGAATCTCCCTTTACACCACTGGTGACACAATGTGCTGGGAGGTTCATGCTGCCAAGCCTTTTGGCCAGGATATGCATCTGTTGCTTCCCAAGGGCCCTAAAGAGCACAAGTGTAATCCTTGCGACTTTGGGCAAGGATTGCAGATCAGGGTCAAAAACCCTTGCCTACTAGCAGTCCCTGCCAGAACCTGGGCCCTCTTACAGCCTTTTCCTTGGTGCTGTTGGCTGGGAAGAACAGCCTCTTCTTTAAAAGGAAAAGGAGATTGTCCCTGTAACCTGCAATTTTGACATCTTAACTTATACTGTTATGCCTTTACCAGCTGCCTACTCTTTCTTACAATAGGTCCCTCTGCTACCTCGCAGCTATTTCCTCTGTTACTTTTCACACTTTCCTTCTTCCTTGCATACCACCTCTGTCTTCCTAGTCTTCCATAGCATCTACTTCTCTTGCTTTCTCTTTCTGTACTGATTGCTGTCTGCTGCCAAGTCATCCCGTACCAGCAGAATAGGAGGAACTCCCCAGCTGCTTCTCTCCTCCACATGTAGATAAATAATTTTTTTGCTTAAACCATATTCTGTGCTGCTTCATACTCCATGCAGATTCATAAATCTGGAAAATTTGGATGGTAAATTGTGAACTGAGTCAAGGAGTTTCTTTAAGCAATTTTTAAAGCACTGGGTACTCTATACCTCATATAACAGAAATAATTTTGCTACTTAATATTGTTTTTATTTTGTTAAGAAAATACAAACTTAGACTTAATTTTTCACATTGCAGATAATCTGCTTGACTTCCATCATTTGTCTCAGAGCCCCAAATTAAATCCATGCACAAATGCATTGCAGAAGCTCATCTGCGTGTGTTAATGGATTGTCTATGAGGTTTATCTTTGGCCCAGAAAAAACTTACTTGTTAACTTTACAAATTGCCAGTAGCCCCCTAGCAGAAAAGGAATTTGACTGCATTTGTTTTTTCCTAAAGCCAGGAATACAGTTAAAGAAAAAAGATCTACTATAGCAACTTTTATGGAAAAGCATCCGTACTGATGAAAAGAAATGATGTACAGCCCAGTACTTGAAAGAGGGAAAAATCCCTTGGGGAAACATCACAAGGACCCTGTCCCCTTCTGGGCTGGGAATCCAGCTTTGAGGCTGGTGTCCTGAACAACAGCAGATCTGATCTACTAAGGACACCCCCTCCTTCTATTTTGCTCATTGATGACTAGATACCAGCTGCAGTTTTTTTAAGGAAATCTGAGATGATCACGGCTCAGAAATTCTCATTCCATTCGCAGTGACTGGTACCAAGTGTGTGGGACATTGACCTCCTAGGGTTGTGTGTAAGTACTCGGTTTATGAACTATTTCAGAAGTCCCTGTAGTATGCAGTCACCATGCCTCCATAAAGCATTTCCTTCTCTATTAGGCCAAGTAGCAGACTGAAATGTTGCCCAGCATGCAGCTACAACAGGAATAACATTTTTTCCAATGTCTTCTTGTGCCTACATTCCCTTGCCTGAAGGTGCTGACCGAATCAAAACAGCACATGCTCTGCAAGCCCGTATATTTGCATGTGTTTGTGCATGTGCGCTCAGACACAGAAGCTTGAATTTATACAGTTTTGATTAATTTTTATCTTGCCCTGGCCAGCCTCTTTAATCTCTTAGTGCCATAAAATGAGACACTGAGTATCTAATGTTTATCCTCTGAGCATAAGTATTTGTTTTCAGCTTGGTATGAGAACTTCAGGTCGTGGCTGAGGTATTTATAGCGGATGATTATTATAACATGACCATCTGAAAGCTGACATCAACATTTTTCATTCTTACATTATCCCTGATTCCCAAACTAATAAAAAAGATATTTTATTTCCGCTCCTAATGAGTACCCCCAAATAAGACTCACCAAAACAAGGAATTTACTAAGCCACCTCATCTTGATCAGTTTTTGGACCCAAATCAACAATGAGAATAATTGTAACAAAAATCCACCTAGGATGACTTGTATTGGATTAACAATGTGGTACCTTATTTGTTACAGTAACTATGGAAAAAGGCACTTAATAAAAACATTGCAGAGCCAACCAAAGAACATTGCATAGAGCGAGTACTAAATACTGGACGGAGGTGATTTAAAATTACTGTCAGTGAAGCCATAAGTCTTAAAAGAGCAATAAAAAATAATTAACCTTAAAATCTCAGACATTAATTTCTAAACATTAAAAATTAGTAGTAGTTTTCTGCAAACAATCACATAAAATAAAATAATAACAATTTTTAATAGTTAAATGCTTCCCGGAAAGGCTAATACTAAAAGAAATAGTTCATTTTAAAGTGAGATCTCTTCCAATTAATGAAATATTGTTAGAGTTATGGTATGGAAGCAAGTCTTAAATTTTTATGCTTTGGCAGTAACATGACAAAGAAAGTTGCCTGCACATTGAAAGTATCAGGTTGTATACTTTCAATCATCTACAAAAAACTGGGTTATTAAAAATGATCTTATTTAATTAAAAAATATTACAAGCATATTTCAAAGTTACCAACAAACAAATACTATTTTTAAATCTTGTTTGTATTTTTTTTTTCTTCTGCACAGGAAGAAAATGTATTTTGGTTAGCATAAACTTACGATCCAAAAAATGAAATATTGTGGTGGTGAATAATCTTAAAAGTATTGAAACCCAAAGGACATTATTGGAAATACACAGTATCATTTTATGTTATTAGATTAACATAGCACCATAACAATCCTGTGCACCTCAAAATATTGAAATAAAATAAAAGATATAGGCCTGTGTAGCAATCAACAACGATTTTTAAAAAGATGATTTGTGTTTAAAGGTGTGTAAAAGTCAAGCTCACTTTGTGCTTTCATTAAGTATATTGTTCAGCAAACATACTGAACCAAATTATTTGCTAACTACTGCTGCTACCTAACAAGGTATCTGTTATAATGTACAGGATAGTTCTTCTACTGTTCAGAAGGTGGTATAATTTAGTTGGGAGAAATTTTTTGTTTAACCTCATAACTCATGTTGAGGTGCAGTCTGAATATGACATGATTAAAACTACCCATTTCACAAAACCATATAAAGCCAAAGTAAAATAGCACTTTCCAACTCCCAGTCTAATACCTGTTATCCTATCTATGAAGCTGAACTCATAAAAAAGTAATTTATAAAACCTGTAAAAATGGTTAGCACCCAAAAGAATCTATCATCTGTGAAGCTCTAAATTGATTGTCAAATAGCCACTTCAGAAGTTAGTGACTTCTCCCAATGGTAAAGCTAAAACATTTGACTAGAAACTAAGCCTACAGCTTACCAAATACTAATTGGCATGCAAATGCATGTGTTTAAGACTTTTATAGCTTCTCAAAGAAGATTTAAAAGCCTTAAATTATGTTGTGAAGTTTCTTCTTCCAAACATGGACACCTCTGTGTTCATTAATTTCCTTTTGCTGTTTTTAGTGAGCAGTGAAGTGAAACTTGTCTTTAAGGTCTAATCCTCAGCTACAGAAATCTGAGATTTCCATGGAGGTGTTCTTGCAGCAACAGAAGAGGAAGTTTTCCAAACTAACAAGCATGAGCTAGGTTGCTGCTTCTCAACAAGGAGCTGTGGTCTTCAGAGAATGCTGAAATAATGTCTTGGTCTCATGCAGTTCTCTGGATCATTCTGCACATACAGTAATGTGTTGTATGTACAACTTGCATTTTAAGAAATGGAACAAAACCCTGAGAAAAGCAAATCCATTGGAAAATTAGATATTGTTTAAAAATACCAGTTTGAGATGTTTCAATCCTTCTCTTGGAAAAAAAAAAGTCAAACAGGTGCAGTAATTTTTTTTTTATGATGTGAATGATGTGAATTTATCATAATTACAAACTTAAATATAGTTTGGGATTTAAAGTGTGTATCTAGGGTTGACTGCAGTTAGAAATATTTTGTTTGACAATTCTACCCATCCCCCAGCATTCCTCAAGCCACCATAACATTACTTGGGAGCTTTGAGTTCAAAAACATCCCAACGTGGATCGATGTTCGTCCAGTAACTGCTGCAGCAGACTTTCACTCTATGGTAATATGGATGCTAAGCAAGTCAGGTTCAGCTCTCTTCAGCCTTGTGTGCAATTCTCATCATTCCCATGTATCCAGAAGCAAATCTGGGCATATTTGAGAGGAGTAATTCTTACTGCTACATTGTAATCCTGCTGTTCACCATTAACATCCACCCACTGATGGCCTGAGTAAACAGCGATGATCTTGCGTTTCCACTTCTTTTTGTTCGGCTCCTTAAGACGGAGATAGATGCCAGATCCAGTGGAGCCAGGCTCAGCATCACAGTACTGATAAAAGAGATCATTTGACTCATCAGAAATGCTACAAAATCTATAGACCAGATGCCCAGATCGATCATTGTCAAAACCTGAGAAGTGGATCATGCTCCCAGGCATCATTTTGATTGTTGGGCTGATTCCCAGGTCCATGTATTTCCTTTTGTGGGGACGCTTGAGCTCAAGAACAGCATAATCATAATCCAGGGCAATATCCCCAGAGACACCCTTAAACCAGCCTTTTGGGATGTGGGTACTTTTCACCCTGGTCCACTGGAAGGAGGGCATGCCATCTGAGGTCCCCTGCTTCCTCCCAGACCTCCTCTGCTTTCTCCCACCACCTTTGGATTGTTGCCTTAGTTCTGTGGCAACTTCGGGATCCTCTTGGGCCACAGGAACTTCTCTCTTACTTCTTCTAGCACCTTTGCGTTTCCTGCCGTCACCTCTGGATTTTGTCTTCATCAGGCCCACCCTCAGCCTTTTGCTGCCCTTAACATAATCTTTGCCATTGTGCAGACAGTGGGCAGCTGTTAGCACATGCTTGGGGGAAATGAGAATGCCACTGCAGCCAGTGGAGATCTTCACAGCTGTGTTGAAAGGAAAGTTGGTCATAAACCGCTTGTCATAGATGCTGAACCTACTGTCTGTTCCATATATCTGCCTTTTCTTTCTCAAAGACCTTTGTGTGGTTGTGTTTCCGGCAGGGTCAAGCACCAGACCAAGGACATTCACTTCAGTCAGGGTCCGTGTGCCATTTTCAAAAATGGTCTCATAGGATAAGAGGTCCTTCAAGTCAGACAAGCTTGGCACAGGCAATCTTCTTTGACATTCAATTCCACATACACTATTCAGCTCTAATTTGGTTTTTGCTTCAAATTTAGGGCTGTCAAGGGAGAAAGTTCTTTCACTCACAATCTGGGGAATCTTCTTTAAGTGCCAAGTAAAATCTTGTTCAGTTTCTGTTCCATTAGAGACACCCAATATAGGAATGAAAAATATGAAGAGCAGTAACATGTGCTCCATTATCTATTTTTTTTCTAAAACAAGAAAGAGAGATTTGAAAATACACATTGGAAACATAGAGTTATCTTAGTATCTTCAAAGAATAATCATGCAATACTAGCACTGACATCAATGGAACAGAATTTAACACTCTATTCAAAATAGAAATGCCACACATATTCCCTGTATTGCTTCTGATGCTTCCAACAGTCTCTAGCAAGATGGGCACAGAGAAGTCAGCCAGCATCCATGCTGAGATACCTACTGGAAGGTATAAACATCTGAGCTTTACCTGCTTTTCCTTCAGTGGGACGGTAGCCTGAGTCATTCCACTCTGTACAGCATCCTGCTTTTATTTATCCTGTAGGAATGCAATTGTGGTTTATGCTTCTGCTTCTCTTCTCTATAGCTACTGGTTATAGGTAGAACACGGTTGAAAACCACCAATGTATTAAAAATCCACATTCAAAAGTTGAGATGCAGGCAGAGATGGACAGACTATACTTGGGAGACTTAGGAACCCTTAGGAAACGAGACCAACTGTGCTTTTTCATGTAATGGTGAAAAAATAGCTGTTTTAAGTGACCTAGAAGTCACCAATGGTTCTGCATTACCCACCCAGCTAAGGCCTGTGAACCTCCAGGCTATGCAAAATGGGACTTTGCTAATTGTTCTCCCAAGGAACCAATTTAGAAAGATCTACTTTCCCCTTTCAAAGTTGAAATTGGGTGTGACAGATGGAGCAATTTAGGCACCTAAACAAGGTGGCAAGTCCCAATTTAAATGCTTTAAGCTTCTGCTGCTTTTAAAGGCATGGGTCTCCTGCAGATCCTGCGTTCTATCTCTTTGTGTGCCCTGGCCACTGAAACCTCATATGTTTCCTATGCATGGGTGTCTGAATCTGTCTCAGAATGTCAGGGAATTTCAAAATCCATGGTTGGAGGGGAAAGATGAGTGAAGAAAGTAGAAGGTTGCTGGTCTAGAGGAGTCTCCTGGCTATGTACATACAGGAAAGCTCAGCCAAGTAGGAGCGGCAAGTCTGCTGACTCATCACATGCCTTTTTCCTGCAGGATCCCACACGGGCTGCAGAAACCGTGCTGTCTGTGCCTTATGGTCACATGTGGAGAGCCCCACCTAGATGGGGTGATGCACCACCCAAAGAGCTAATACTTTAAATGGGAAAGACAAAACGCAGCATTATTCCCATCTGTAATTGGGAAACATGCAGAAAGAATGTAAAATTGTTAGAAGTCTGTGGCAGAGCCAGAAACTGAATGCAGAAGTCTTGATTCTGAGCTCAAAACGTTACTAAAAAGACCATTTTTCTCCTTTGGCAGCAGTGATGTCAGTGGCATTAACTGACTACTGGCCTCTGTCATTGGGAAAGCTCCGTTCGGTCCTTATATCCTTCATCCCAGTTACACAGAAATCTCAGCTCTGAAGAAACAAAGGGCCTATGATTAAACTTTAAAAGCCAAGCAATTCAAGGATATGTATGTGGTTAAGCTCTCTGGTTTACATTTTAATGGCAGTGTAAACCAGGGCAAAGATAACCACTTTTCTCTTCTTGAGCTTTGTTTAGAATAGTATGAGTACCGCTATCCAGTGAAACAGCTGGGTTACAAGCTAGCTAAAGATCTAGCATGAAAAAAAAGAGGAATATGAGTGCAACATGCAGAAAGAAGTGGTAACATCACTTTAAAAGCTGTTTAATGTGCCAGCAACAGCTATAATTTTGAGGCATCTTCACCATATAGACATAGTTATTGCACATAAGAGGTAAAAATGATCACTTTTTAGCTAACAAAGCACTACAGTTCAAAAACAACTTGTTGCTTCTGATGCCAAATTCAGAGGGTGCTTTTGTTTTAGCATATTTTTTTTAATGATTTTCAACTTCACCTGCATGTAACACCAGCTTTGACCCAGAGTTTACATACTAGGATATACATCAAGCACATTTCACAATACAGTATGAAGATACCAGCTCTGGCTTTAAAATAGCTAACTCTGGTTTTGGAGGAGACGTGTGGACTTTCGTAAGACATCTGGAGATTACAGTGATTCACAGGTCTAAGCTCTGGGGTATAAGTGGTTATACCGAAAGATATCTGAAGGTTTTGAAACCAGAGCAGAGTTATCCCAGGTGCAAGATTTTGCAGCGAGAGCAGTTGACCGTACCAGTCTAGGTTATTGGTAGAGCAGAAGTGCACATATTTAAACATTAACTTTCACAGATAAAGCTACCTTCAAAGTATTGTTTTGGTTATTGCTCAATTAGTACTACATTTGGAGGGAAATTATCATTTTATGTATCTACACATAAATTATAAGGTGTCCAAATAAAGAAATACTATGATGAGAACATAAGAATAGCTTTCCTTGTCTGACCAAAGGTCCACCTCACCTAAAATCCTGTTTCTGACACTGGTCAAATGCAGATGCCTAGGGTAGAGCACAAGGATAGGGCAACCACATATGTCCCTTCTGCCTCATAGTCTCTTAGCTTACAACCAGTTGCATCTCATGGACTTTAAATCAGAGATAGTTTCTGTAGTGTGAGGAAACTTCAGTGGATTTCTCTTCCATAGTTGCCCAGTCTTCCCTTGAACCCATATAAAATTTTGTACCCACAATGTTCTGCATCAAGCAGTTCCACAGCTTAACTACATGTTGTATGAGGAAGCATCTCCTTTTCTTTACTCTCAGACTGTCACAGACTAGCATGGCTTGATGATAAATAATGTGATAGTAATGCAGAAAAGCTGGCTTTAATTCTCTTTGCCCCAAAATAGCTAGTGAACAGATGCAAGGTATTAAGAAACTCAGTTCTTCTGTCAGGCTTGAGAATGCCTTTTCTATGATTTTTCCTAGAATACTCCTCCCTTTCTCAGCCCTTCCTTGGGGTCTGGCTATTTGATATTTCTCTGTAGCTGAATTTTGTAAGCCCTAAGGAAAGTTCCTTCACTAACTGCTAGTTCATACAGGAAGTTTTAGAGGTGCCTGGGTTGATGTCATTCCACTGCTGAAGTCCTCCCAGCTGGACCCATAACTAACTTCACTTTTAGAGAGACTTTCTGCAAGCAAATGGGCGGAGTAGTATAGCTCCCTCCCACCACTCTTTAAAAAGAAAAAAACCAAAACACACAACCCTCAATAGATGCATTGGAGCCTCCCATTTGAAATACTATACTCAAGCATTCACTACTCACAAACTTAGTCTTGGAAGCCAAGATTTTCATCATTTGTAATGAACCACTTGTTGCTCCTAATGAACTAACAACACTTCAGTAGAACTGGAAGAAGTCCAAGCTGAGGAACTTGATGAAACTGGTATTTCTCATTACAGACCAGAGCAGTGGTTGTACCAGGCAGCATTGTTGTTTACAGCCATGCACTTAAGCTCTGTTTACTAAGCCAATCTTTACCACTGAAGCAAGGCCAGCTACGAGCACGGGCAACAGCAGTTGCCATGGCCCAGTACAAGTTGCTGGAAAGGGGGGAACATAGGAATTCCTCTTGCCAGATGACAGGGAATGGAAATGTGTTGATGGCTACAGAGACAACTTTGCAGGGTGAGACAAGAGGAGCAACAGTACCACTTCCAGAGCAAGAACGAAATGCTACAGGCTGGATGCAAGAAAAAAAAACCTGAACATTTACTTTCTGCCACGCTGTCCTCCACTTGTCCTCCAAACCCAAAGCTGCTCTGCCCTCTTCCTTCCTTCACTCCTTTCCCATACAAATTTTGGGTTGGCTTTCAGTAATTAGAAGTCTTGAATCCATTCTGTCTTTATGGTAGGATGAATTGCTTCAGAGAAGACAGAAGAAGATGGAAACTAGAAAGTGAGAGAGAGATATCCCCAGATCCATAAAAATGTTGAAATTCTTCCTCCAGTTTCCAAACTTAGCAGATAGAAGTGAGGACTCCCTGTTTGGTGGCATCCCAGCTGCCAGGCATACATATACAATTTAAAGTATTTTCAGTTCTTCTTACTTCTTGCTTCCTTCAGATCCTTCTGTATTCAGAGGACAAAACCTATTCATATCCTAACTTTTCAGGATATCTTTTAAATACTTTGTCAATATAACCTATCTTACTCCAGCAGGATGCATCTCAAATGCTCAGAGGAAGGCTTATGGTCAAGCAGAACTAGAATACATTTCTTTTCAGGCTACCTCAGAGTGAATTTACATGTCGGTGTAGCTCAGACAAAAGAAAAGTTGTGCCCACCTTCCTGGCAGTGTTTTTACCTCTATCTGTTCCGTGCAGCCTCTGCTCTGGGGTTTCCTTCTTACTGTAGGAAAGTCAGCACATTTCAAACTAAGCTCACATAATTTAAAATGCAGGTTTCAGACCATAAAATATTAGAGGCTTCTACACTAACCAGCTCCTTTAACTGCTTTTGCCCTTTTCCTTGAAATGGCCTGAAAGTTGGAATTCCCAGTTCTACTCTGACAAAGCAAAGCAGAGAACAAATTCTGGAAATCTCACAGTCGCTGGAAGAAACCATTTACCCTAACCTCATCGGCCACTGCCCCCTTCCCTCCTCCGGTGCCGGGTGTGCTCACTCGATGTATTGCCGGTTGGATTCCGTCCTCCCCTCTGACTTTAGGGAGAAAACCCCACTGGCTCTTACGACATTTAAGCAGCTTCAGTAGCCATAAGAAGAACCCATTTTACACGGCAGGCGCTTCTGAAATTAGACAAGAGTCGGGGGAAATAAAGGCGGAGGGGGGATGAACGGCGGCGGGGACGGGGGCTGCCCCTCGGTCGGGGTTTTCCCTCTCTCTCCCGGCCGCGGGATGGCGCGCCCGGACAGCCGGCGGCTCGGCAGCGGCGGCCGGCCCCGCGGCACCCTCTGCCCGCAGCCCCCCGGGTGCCGGGCTGGCCCCACCGCAGCCCCCGGGGGCTCCTCCCAGCCCTCCCCAGCGCCGGGCCCTTCTCTCCGCTCCGGGCGTGGGGAGGAGCGGGGAGGGTAAGGTCGCGTCCCGGCCGCGGCCCCGGCGCGGAGCGGCTCCGGGGGTCCGAGACCTGCCAGCCGGGGCGGCCGCCGGGACGGGAGCGGGCGGGCACCGGCCGGGAACCCGCCGGAGGAACGGCGGGGACGGGAGGACTTGGCTGGGGTGGCCGCTTCTCCGGTGCCTTCTGCCGGCCGCTCCTACGCATCAGCATGTTAAAGCCCAGGGCTTTCCTCGAAGAAGACGAGGGTTTGGGGAAGAAGGCTTTAACTCTAGAGCTCTTTAGCCATCCCCTGGTCCCGCTTTTCCGCAGCCGATCCAAAGGGGTTCCCTTTCTCCAGAGCCTGTAAGTTACATAACTTGGCACCGCTCTTTGTGCCATTCCGAGATAAATCTGCTCCCAACAGCGACGAATCTGGATGAAATTAGTGTCAGTTCCAGGAGAGCGCCGGGCTGGCAGCGCCAATACTGAGGGGATGAATCAGAACCGAAGGAGAGGTTGTTCTCAAGGATGAAGAGGCTCCTTGCCTGCTCCCAGCAGAAGACAGAGCACAGAGACAAACCCCTGAAAGCCCAGTAAATGTGCCCCTTGCTTCCGTCCCGTTAGCCCTCTGGTGAAACCAGCTTCAAATTTAAAAAAAAAAAAGAAAAAAAAAAAAAAGGACCGAAGAAACGTGTCACGTTTCGGTCCTCTCAAAAATAAATCCATCAGGCTAAAGAGGCAGGAGCTTTACACAAAACCCTTCAGCTGCCAAACCCAAGGCGCTGGCATCGCTCAGCCTCATCACTTTCTAAAACGACCCAGGTAGGAAGAACGACATCGCAAAACCCGCTCGCCTTACGGACGTTCCCTCGGACTGCTCAGTCCCGGCCCCGGGCTGCCCCGGTCCCGGCTCGGGCAGCCTCCCTCAGCCCCCATCCCCGGCTCCCAGTGCTGCCCCGACCAGGGCTTCCGGGGCAGCCTTTCCCCCCACGGCCGGCGGCGTCGGGAAGAGTTTCTTTCATACCTGGCAGCCCGCAGGACGAACGGAGGGGACCGGCGGCCACAGCCCCGGGGCTCAGGCTGCCCGCTGCCCGCCCGCCGCCCAGCGCCCGCGGCTACTGAGGACGGGGCGGGGGGAGCGGGCAGGTCTTCCCAGGCGGGGGAGGGGATAGAAAAAGGGGAGAAAAAAAAAAGAAAGAAAGAAAGAAAAAGGAGGCGAGAGGGAGGAGGCCGGGAGGGTGAACGGGGGAGGGCCGCGGGGAGTGGAGGCAGATCCCGGTGTCTGCTCGGGCGGGAAGGGCAGCGGGGGCTCTGCCGGCGGGGCGGGGAGGGGCATCCCTCGGGAGAGGCTCCCTCTCGGCGCCGGGCGGAGAGCCGGGGTGACCCGCGCAGGGACGGGGCGGGACAGGCTGCCGGGCCCGGCGGGGGGAGGTGGAGACAGGCGGAGAGGCGGAGGGCCCCGGTCCCGGGGGGAATGGCGGGTGGGCGCCATCAGCACCGCGACACCTGCCTGCGGCCGGGGCTGCCGCGCACGACGGGGCCGGGCGGTGGTGGCAGCGAGGGCTGCCGCTCCGCCCCGACCCGCCGTAGGGCTCTTGAGGAGGACGAAGAGCGGCTGCCGGCTCCAGAGGAGGCTCCTCGGGCCGGGACGGGGCCTGTGGCTGCGGGGAGCGGCGCTGGCCCGGCCCGTGGTCAGCCCGCTCCTCCCTTCCCTCGCCCCCGCGCCTGCCCGGCCTGGAGCCTCTGGGGATCCCCCCTCCCCAGGGACCCTCTGGCCCCTGAGGAGGCCTCCCTCCCTTTCTCATCACTCTTCGCCCCTCTCTTTCTGCCTCCCCCTTCCCTTGATGTCCCTTCCATCTCCTCTTCCAAGGCAGAAAGCTTTGGGTGGTGGTCTCTGCTCCGTAGCGCAGCCCCTTGCTCTACAACAAAGTCCTCTCCAAAGATTTCCACTTTCACATAGATGGAACTGACTGCCCAAGGAGGTGGTGGAGTCACCATCCCTCCCTGGAGGCGTTTAAAAAACGAGTGGATGTAGCACTTGAGGCTATGGTCTAGTGTTTAGGGAGACGTTGGGATGAAGGTTGGCCTTGATGGTCCTGGAGGTCCTTTCCAACCATAAAGATTCTACGTGCAACGTGAAAAGCTTGTTCACTAAGAACTTCTGCAGGTACTTAACCTGAGTAGTTTCAATGGGCTCATCTGCTGAAAACTCTGCTCGCACTAGATAGGAGCCCACTGATTTGCCAAAACCAGCAGGGAATTTGTGGCATTGCTAAAGATCAGATCGAGATCTCCAGAGTGATGGTCCATTGTCTTAATCATAGGTATAGCCTTCCTTTAAAAGACTTAATTTCTGAAATTTCATGGAACCAATTGTATAAATAGGTTGGCAATAAGGCTTTGGCCAGCAACTGCACCCTGCAGTTTCATTTTGAAGACTGAGATTGATTTCATCAAAATGTACATTTTGGTTGCAGTTCTGGTTTTGTTGTTGGTTGCATTAATAACTTAAAACCAGAGTGTAATAATAATAATTCCTGTGCCTGAGAAAAAGAGCTGAAGAACATGCAGTGTAACTAACAAGGCAAGGCAGAAAGGAATGTAAGGTAGTTACGTTTTACAAGCAGTTTCTTGAGTATAAGAGCTTCCATTCTGGGTCAGATCAAGGGCTTGACTGGACTGATATCATGCTGCACCTGTAAAGGGCCAGGTCATGCAGTAGTCCCCTCCAGCCACCAATATTTCTAATTCAGTGTATTTTCTGAGGCAGATGTAGTTTCTATGACCTTAGTAACCTTCACTGGATTTCTCCATCAGGCACTTGCTGGTCTTCCTTTAAACCTACATAGATCTGTAGCATCTACAACCTGCTGCAGTGACAAGTTCCATCAGTCAACCACGTGTTGTGCAAAAACCTGCCTCCTTTTGTGTATTTTCAACCTGGCTACTGCTACCTTTGTTGATACTCACTAGTTCTGTATCGTATGCCGTGTAGCTCCTCTCCCACCCTGAAGGGTTCTAGCTAAATTAGCTCTCCTTTACACAAAAGACATTCCTATTTTCCATCCTACTGCTGACATGCAGGGGCCAGAACAGCATCCAAAAGATAATGCAGCCAAACACTTCTTGGCAGTGGCAAGTAGAATATGAAGAGCAACAGCTACTTGCATTGGCCAGTTGTGTTGAGCAACAACAATTGCAGCTTGGGAGATCCAGACTGGACAGTGGGAAAAATTTCTTCACCAAAAGGAACATGCAACACTGGAACAAATTGCCCAGACAGGTTGTGGAATTCCCATCCTTGGTGGTTTCCAACACTTAGCTAGACAAAGCCACAGCTGACCTGATCTAGTGTTGGCAGTACTCCTGCTTCAAGTGGAAGGTCAGACTAGGTGACCTGCAGAGGTCCCTCTCAACCAATATTTCTATGATTTGTTACCTATGCAGGAGATGCAAGCAAAATATGGATTTCTGTGGGAGCAAAAATATATTCTGTGGTTTGTTTCTTACTGATTTCTTCACACTTCCTGGTATTTTTCATTTTTTTGCACCAGGCTGATGTTCCCGGTGAAGCCGCTTTCATACCTCCAGGGCTCTCTCTCCTCAGACCAGAGCAGAAGCTATGTTTTCACACCTGACGTAAGGACCATTTTTCCCCCTGGTGCATGACATCGCACGTGTTGAACTCCATCTGCCATTTTATTGTTCAGCCTTCCCTTCCCTAAACTTGTCTGCAGATCTTAAATATTGTCTCATCTTCATACATGAACCTAAATAACTTGATAGCCTCATCTGACTTTGTGACGTGACTACTCATGCCTTTTCCAGATCATTTATGAATATGCTGAACTGTTCAGGGCACAGCAGATTGTTTTTGGTAACATATCATCCCTAGAAAAAACAATCCCTAAGTATTTTGTTTCCCATCTTCCAGAAAATTAGGCTAGCAGAGTTTTGTTTCTGTTTATTGGACTCTGGATGATGGGATCAGTGTGCTTCTGCTGTATGACTCTGCTCTCTCCTGCTTTTGGTATCTGGGCTGGGTTGTTTATTTCATGCTTTTTTTGCCTGAAAGACTGGCTAAAAGTAATAAAGTTGACTCCTGCTTTCATACTCTTCTCCCTCTTCTCAGAAAACACTCATTGAAAGCTCTCAAGATAAACGAATGTTGTACAAATTTTTAGCAAAAAATTTGAGTATGTTTATGAGCCTAACTTATATTTATGCCTTTAAATTATTTAAAACCATTTTTTCTTGCATCTTGTTTCATTACTAATATTTTATTTCTTGTAATAATAAGATTATACATTTTGGATAATTCTTCATAAAAATTCAGGGTTTTTTTAAAAAAACAATAATCACATTTAAAATATCCTCAAAATACGGTTTGCAAAAGACATGAGGAATATATATTTCAGAGTACTGATTCTTTGTAAACACACTGTATAACGTAGATGGTAGGTCTGTAAAAATGTAATAGTTGGAAAAGTTCCAGCATGCTAATTTTATCCTTCAGAAGTAATATTATCTCATTAGAAGATTAGTGAGCCCTTTTGGTATTCCTACATGTTCCAAAAATAAGCTTGACATCATATACCAACTGAAAGATGTTTACTTGGAACGGAGCTTTGAGAGACTTACATCCCAAATAAAAAATAATAGTAAAAAAGTGTCAGAGGAAAAAAATAAAAACACATCTTTATTAATATCAAGAATGTACTGACTTCTATTAAAATTCTTCCTGCATATCCATAAAGAAAATAAAGAAAAAAAGCAAGTTTTCACCATCAGATTTGTACCCTGGGTTTTAGTGAATTCACAGAACTGTAGAATTCTTTTCCTAGGATAGATAACCCACAAAAGGTTTCCAAATAAGATTCTCCCAGATTTTTTTCAGGTAGAAATTTGAGATAGGAGCTTCACATTTCCCTGTGGGCAACATATGCTGAGCGTGAACGGAGCAGCTGGGCAGCTGCTCCTGGAATGTTATCTGGCCTTATGACGCTGCAGAAACACACTCTGCTGTCACGTGGGTCTTGCACACGTGCAAAAAATTGTTTGATCATAGCAACAACATGCCTTGTCTGCAACCTCTGGCTTGTATTCCATGAAGTGTGTCATGCCTCAGCAGGCAGATATACCTACCCACAAAATACTCTTTCACAAATGAGTTATGGGAAGAGAAAACAAACAGGTTACAACTCAGGAAAATGAAAAACAAGGTTCATAGATGTCAAAAAGAATGCAAATGCCTGTAACCAAATTAAAAGCTCAGTGCATAGTGGCTAGCCATACGCCACACGCCACAAGTAGTCAGTAGTCAGTGTCTTCCTTTCTTCTCTTCAGTCCTTCCTGTACTCATGTATACACGTACACATGCACTTCATTCCAAAACTGGTGATTACTTGGACAGTTCAGGTAGCTCCCTTTCCTTCACACTTGGTCAAGCTGCATCTAGATACTCTTCCAGCTCAGCTGATACCATATGTTTCACTTCCTCTCTACTTTTCTTCTCCCAGGAAGACTATTTCTTAGGAGCTTTAGTACTTTTCCAGTCCCCAAACACTAAATTTGCGATAACTCATTGGCTCATGATGAATGGATGTGAGATAATTCCTACTGCTTTCACAACAAAGGGATGTGAAATACAATGGATCTTTCTTACAGGATCAAGAATGGTCTCCATGGTAGTGTCTCTTCTGTGGCAGCTTGTTGCCACAGAAGCCCTTTTGTTTTGTGGACCAGTTGGGGTTGGTTATTGTGCTGTTCAGATGTTCCTGTGACACAATGCTGACCGGTTAGACTAAAACACTGAATCAAACAGACCTCTGTTAGAGACCCTGGCTTTGAGGACTTGGAAAAGACTCAAGAACTGCAATAAATGGCATCATTTTTTAAGAGTGTGCACAGTGAGGACAAAGAGGATGGCAACAGCATCACTAGCTCAGGAGAATTCTGCATAGAGCAATGGGCTATCACAGCACAGTCTGGTGAGAGTTATTCATTTTAAATTGGGTATAGGTATATGAGGGAGTATGGTGCCAGAACAAGAGCACTGAGTGCAACGTCATCAACACAAGAACTTACAGCTGACAAAAACAAAGAGGGATGTGAAACTTGAGGCATCCAATTGTGACCTGATTTTCACAATATGAGTTTATGAACTAGATATATGGGTAAATAATAGACTTGAAAAGACCCATTTTATAGTAGCACAAACAGATAAAGTCCTTTTTCATATTAAAATTGTGTTAAACTTCTGGTCAAATCAAGAGGATGCTTTCTCCAGTGAGGCAGCAAGCAAAAAATAAACTTGGATATGTCTAAGCACATGACCCATAGGAGAGAGGCTTTTCTAACTGTGCAGAATGGAAGTGAGTTAATAGCCCAGCCACCACCCAACTCCTGCCTTTTATCATTTTTGTCTCCCCCTACAACAGGAGTTGCAAATGAAGCCGGACAGGCTCATTGTTGTGATATTCACATGTTTAGTAGAAAAACAGAGTCGATTGTTCACTCATCACTACTAAAAGAGCAAAACCTACAATTCTTACCTGACGTGTAGCATCATGGAGATTATATACACATATATAAACCAAACATTTTCCTCAAGGAAAATTTCCACAAGGAGAGGTACTTCTGGAGATGTGTCAGAAGGCAAATATTTTTATACACACGATGTGTTGGCAGGTTGCAGGCAGGTACTGTTAAGGAAAAAAAAGATCCCCCACCATTTTTGTGAGCGTATTACTTTGAAGGAAATGGTTTCCTCCAACTGGCATTTCTATTGCGCTCAGCACACCAGCAGCTTTACTGGAAAATCAGTGAACTGTAGATGGTAATACAGCATACTATGACATGAATAAATGACAATTTGATGGGAGGACAAAAGAAGTGCATGACCAGAGACTCTGAGAAACTTTGGAAAAAACCTCAACTTTGCCCTGCTAAACCTGGATATTTATTCCCTCCCCAAGCCTCTAAGTTACTATAATGGAAACAGCATACCACACAGGAAAGCTAATAGAGTGACGTTGACATGTTAGATAAAATAAGATTTTAGCTACCATGAGCATGATTGACCAAACAAAGGAGAAACATTCCAGGGAAAGATGAACTGGCGAGAGACATGGTGCCTAATCTCACTATTCAAAGGAGCAGAGGGTCAGTGGCAGGGAAATACAGATCTTAAAAATTCTAAGAAATCAGAGGAATTAACAGCAATATGTTACAGAAGAAAATGTGACATCTGGCACAAAACTGAGTGTCTGTGTTACTTCCAAACAGAATATTGAAGCAATCTTCTTCTAGAAGTATGGACAAAGTAGAAAAAGGTGCAATAACAGAAACAGCAGTTTCAAGAGCTCAAAAAATAAAAATAGAAATGGGGATGTTGGCCTTAATCCACAGGTAGTAAGCAATATTGTCTTTATTGTCAGTGTTAACTGAAGGTGACCATAAACTGTTTACTGCCATTGCAAACATGCCCAGGAGAGCACATGATTAATTTTTCAGCTATAGCTGCATGACTTATAAATTGAATACAAACCTGAGGGAAAAAACACACCTTAAAAGAACCATTTACTTAACCACATTCCAGAGCAGTATTCCATCAAAAGGCAAATCTCTTTTGTTTATTCTTAGTAAACTGTAGGTACGAAGTCAGATCTGAAGAAAACCTGGCAATACCACTTTAAAATTCCATTCACGGCCCCAAAATATCTGGATGTTTCTGCTAAAATTATTAACATTGTAATGGCTACTAATGTTGGAATTTTTAAGGTTTCACTTTAGAATTCAAACTTAATATTCCACTGAAATGAACACAGGCATTTTATAACTCTCAGAGCCATAATTACTACTAGGAAAACAACATTATATTTATTGCCAAAATCCATGGTGAATACAACATCGGGGTTGCCAAGTATGGCTTGTTGCTGTCTAGAGTGTTAAGTATGCATTATCTTTGGGTCTCTGAAGCTGGCAGGAGAAACTAGGACCAAAACATCTAGAATTCATTTTTAATACAATCTTCCATCTCTGCTGGCTTGGATAGCAAGACTAGGCACCATGTCTTCTCGTTTGCACCCCACATGGCTCTCTCCTGTGTCTTCTGTTCATGTATTCTCACTGACCTCCGCTGTGTTCAGCAGGACTCTGGTAACCTGAGGGGAAGTACAGCTGCAGCTGAAGTAACGGGGGATCTTTTTTTGTGGGTGACGCTATGCAGGAGATTGAAGTAAATGCTCATAACTGCCCTTCTTGGCTCTCACAGTCTCTGCATATTTCTAATAGTCTTAAAGCTGCCTGTAGGTTTTCAGCTTGCTGCTGGAATCATTTCCACATGCTAACAACCCAGTGAATAGTTCAACAAGGAGAAGGGAGGCAGAAACACTTTGCCCTAATCAGACACCCCTCAGTATCAATTTCTGCAGTAGTATTTGCACAGAATCACATCTCCTGTCTGCCATTCTGGCTGTGCTGAGCCCTAAGGATTTCTGAAAGTCTAGCATTGTTCTCAAGAGGCTACAGGCAGAAGCATCCTCAAAGGAAACCCGTAGGTAAACATGAATAGGTATTGAGGGATTTGGCCTTTTAAAAAAAAAACCTGACCTAAATTTGACCTTTATCTTAGTAAAGACATGTATTAAGACTGTCCACTGTCCAGCAATCCCTCTTCTTGCACCGGCACTCAATTACACTCCTAGGTTCAGGCAAGGTGCATCCTCCTGCAGTCACGGAGAGACTCACCGCCTCTCTCAGAGGAGCATATTGTGACAAGGGAAAGACAGAAGGAGCAAACTACAGCATGCATAATTCCCCTGTAGTAAACTAACAAAATATGTAAATTGCCCTGACAAAAAAGAAGATAGAAATTAGAAAACATGTTCTTCCTCTCTCTTTCAGATATTCCTTGGGAAAACTGCAAATTTGGTGGTAAATCTGGAAAGAGTGGAAAAACAAGAGCTGAATTAACCATGATGTGAGCTGAATATGTTGGAAGGAAAGTTCTGCTTCTGTTTATTCCTTCCTCAAAACTCTTGAGCAGGTGGTCAAGCTGTAACACTGGCTATGGAACATGTAATGCAAGCAGTGCAGAGCAGGAAACTAGTAAGACTTGGAAGCAGTTTATGCGAGACCAGTACTTTCAGAGGTATCATCACATCAACAGTAGCATATAGGTTTATTTATTATCCCAACATATCCACGCTTTTCATTTTGAATCATTTTTTGAATTAAACATACTACGGAGTCTATCTTTGGTGGCATCTTCCACAACTCTATGGATTATTTGATACTAGTGTAATATTCATTCCCATTGATTTATTTGGTCTGCGTGCTGGTACAGCTGATAAGGTGCATGAGACAAACCCACAACCCAGGCAAGATAATGGAAGGAGTTTCTTTCACTGTCTCATGTCTCAAGACAGAAAAATGACTGTATAAATTCAATTACCACATAGCTTCTCTTTCTCTACCCACTAATTTTTTTTTTATTCTGATTAACTTTCTAGCCCATGGTGTCCTTAGTTTAGTTTAACCCGCATAGTTTAACTCTATTAAAGCAAAACAGATGCGAGAAAATTGACTTCACAATGAATTTCATGCAAGCTAACATAAATGGAAAATTATAGCCCCAACTTGTAATGGAAAACTGATACTCATCTTAAGAATTATCACCCATCCACATACCTCTGCTCAGCCAAGATTTTTAAACTAACAACTGCATGTCTCAGTTACCAAATCCTCATTAACAGTATGTTTTGTCAAAACTCCCTGAGGTGGACTTTGCCTGCCTCTTGTATTTGTACAAACCTCACCTCATTTTCAGCAGAGGCAAATGTTTATACACATTCAGATTATTACCAGAAGTTGTGGGACTACTCACTGGACAATCCCTCTATATCACAGCAAGCATAAGCTGTTTGTCTTAATCTGTGGCTTGTCCTTCCTCATTTTATTTTCATGAAGATGCTGTTTATTATTGTGGCGCCAGCTCCTCTCACTGCCTGTAACATCATCCAGTATTTTCCACTCATTTTGTGCTTGAGCAAACACCATCATGCTTTGCCTGCTTCTGGTGTTGGCTCTCTGCTCTCCATTTCACTTCAAAAGGAGCTTCTCTTTTACTTCATGATGCCTCTTCAAGTCCCTCCTTAAAGCTTCCTGGGACACCTAGAGAACACTTACCACACTTAGGCACTTGATGTACAGAGACGAAGCACACAGACCATTTAATTTTATTATCTCTATTTAGTCTCCTTTCTGCCTGTCCCATTTACAATACGTATCAATAAATGACTGTAGAGTCCCACTTTAGGATTGAGATCTTATAAGCAATAATCACACAAGAAATAAATTCATTTTTGCAGCATGGGATGAAATAAATGTGCACATACATTACTTCGGTTGCCCCAATACTGGTTTTGGAAGAGATCTAAATAGATGCAGTTGTTTGTGCCAGTACCTATTCTGTTTTAAACATCATTACTGACAACACACTGTTGCAACAACTGCTCTGCATTTCCACTTGAAAATCTAGGTTTTAGCAATTCATGAACTGCGTCTAAAAATATGTCCTCATTTGAAAATTGGCATTGAAGCTACAGTCCAAAAGCAGTTCCTGTTTAAATCTATTTAGTTAGTTCAGCAGTTTTATCTAAGAACACAAAAGACACCTTTGCTGCTCCAGAAAGCTTCCTTCCATTTTTCCTTGCTCACAGCTGACTTGGATGGCATTGTTCTGCATTTCTAATATGAGCTTTTAAAAAATAATAATTAATTTACTTTGCATCAGCTTTGTACTACCTTGCCCTTTGACAGGCAGTGCTGAGTAGCAGTAGGCTGCAGTCACATAGATTAGACAAATAACTATAGAATGCCAAAAAGCATATGGAAATGCCCGATCCTTTGATTTACTTTGGCAAGTACATGCTGAAGACTATATGCCTAATTTACAGACTTACTACAGAACAAAATGGCATTGGCCTTCCAAGTTAAACAAGCCCCCAGCCAAGAGAAAGGCTTCACAGTTGCAAATAGCACAATAAAAGCGAGTCCTCAAGGACAACGTAAAACTCTTCCAGAGCACGAGGGTCCCGAGCTGAGGAGATCCTCTTCCGATTTGTTTGTAATTCCTTGTTCATGTTTATCACCATTTTTCTCAACCCTGGAAAGGTCTTACAATGTGTACACATTTACTCTAGCCTATGATGGGCTGTACAAATCTGAGAATGGTTGAGCAAAGCTGCAGAGCTGCTAGCATCTCCATCAACTCTTCTGCACTTTTTCTGCAAGATCTTTCAAATCACAGGTGAGGAGATAAAAAGGAAAGACCCAGGCTGTCTTGGCTTGGATTTAGTGCATGACCAGAGATGAGAGATGGCTAGATGCCAACATTTTCCACAGTTGGATACATTTGGCTTAGGACTAATGTGTTTGCATTGCTATCTGGAACCTGCTGAAGGTCTGAATGGGGATGTGGCAGAAAGCAATATTTAGAAAGGCAGCATCTGCCCTCTGTAAATCTCATAAATTTAACCCACATCGAGATTCATTCTGCAGTTTATTCAAACTTTCCAAGCTGTGTAGTTACACAGGCCTAGAAGAGGACAACCACTGTCCTCAAGTTGGTGTAACTATACATAGATATGGAGTATCAAACACGATACCTACATGCACGTATTGCAAAGAAGGCCAAATAATGCAGGCATATGCTATCTATAAGAATGTCAAGTGTATAATTTAGTTATTCGATTAATCTGGGTACCCCATGAGAGAAAAATGCGTTCAGTATGTACTTACGAACGTGACAGATGTAAAACTAAAGAAGGAAATGTAATGGGTCAAATTTCCAGATAAAATTCCCTACAACTCTCTGATTATTTTCAAATTATGTGTACACGCAGAGCCCATCACAAATGCAATTATGTGTGCAAACTTTTTGAGTGGAGGTTGCAGCAGCTTCCACACAGGGAAATTCCCCTAGGGAAGTAGACTGCTCATCCTGATTATTCACTGGGCTACAGAAAGCCAAGCTTTTTAAACAACAGTTGTTAGCCATTTAATAATACATGAATATGACTCTGAGGTTGAAACTAAAGCACAGAAAATAAAATCCAAAGAGAATAAGATAAGACCTATGGGCAAATCCAATGGCTTTGAATTTTTATTACATACATTAGCACAGTCATGCTTTGCTGACTTCAGCAAATTGCATCCTTGCTTAGTAGCATTATTATCTTAACTCTAAAAATATCCAGTTAAAAATTTATTGAATTAGATTATTTACAAATATATTATGGTACTCCCAAAGTATGATCCTGACCTCATTTTTTGCTTCTTTATTCTTTCACTTGTCAGAAAGAATTGGAAACACTGGATTCAGTTCCAGGGACAGCTCTTTCTAGTAAAATGTACAGAATTGCAACTGGTCAGACTCATTTATTAATTCTAGAATGGCTCTTCTTTGAGATGACTGGAGGAAAATTTCTTCTTTTATGAAGCCTTCCTATTTTGCTTCAAGAAAAGATTTGGTTTGATTTCTAACATACAATTATAGAAAGATATGATATGGTCACTACTGCAATTGTATGATGAAAAAGGTGAAGGAGGGAGCCTAGGACTGCCTTTACAGAAAAAGGCCTCTTATTTTCAATAAATAGGTGATAGCCATGTGATCTACTCTGGGCATTTATGTCTGGTTCATAAGCTTATGCAAGCCTACAGAAATAACTGCAAACCTCATTGTTAAGTTTTTTATGTGCCCCAAAAACAGCTTATGTTCCCTGAAAATACTGGAAATCAGCTGAACAAATTCACTATCAATAGGCACATCACAGCACCAGACATAAAAGCTAAGGGAAAATACATGGACCCTCGTTAATTTTTACACTGTATGATTTACACCCAATTAATAAGAAAGAACTAATAGCAATGATCTGCTTTTACATTTTATCAACATAAGTTCCATATAATATAAAATAATTAAAGTATAGGCCAAGGAAAAATTTTCATTTGAGCTATTTCTCTTACAGCCAGTTGCTATCATAGCTGTCAATTTCCCAGTGCGTTCTTTAGAAATGAAATTGCATATAGATTGACATCAGTTTTAGCATCACAGAGTAAGAGCCTATAGAATTCATACAGCTAGAGTGCACCATGAATCACTGTTAAAATAACTGAGTCAATACTATCATAGTGAGTTTCTTTAAAAAGAATATAATTAAATAAATTGTGTGCAGTTACCTTCATTTAAAAAGTAATTACAGATATCTCTCCCCATTTTGTGGATGGTTTTTGTAGCACTTTAATGCATTCAATACATCAACATTAGTGTATGGGAGTAAGCACTACTATGAATGAGACACCTCACTAGTACCATTGCTCATTCCAGTCATTGTTCTCCGTCAACTATTTCAGTCCAAACTAAACTTTCAGCTTAAACATGATACATATCTGTTTGTTTATTTATTTTAGCTAAGACAGACCCACAGTATAAGTAATTACAAACCATTTTCTTCAGTATATTGCAGGTATTCAATTCGGATTTCTTTCTGAGACACATAAGTTACTTCAAGACAGTCAATACCTTTGACACAAACTTCCTGTGTCTTTCGTTAAGTTAATCAGCTTCTTCTGGATTTTCTCCAGAAATTCTATTTAGAAATGGAGGAAAAAAAAGCAACTCCAGCTACAAGCTTACACTATTCTGTCTACTCCCTCTGGTTTAGGGTGAGTAAGGCACCTGGGACAAAGGAGAAGCATCTACTAAGGCTTACAAGGGTCAGTGCAGAGCAGTTAGGCTATTTGGCTCTGAAGCTGTAGAAAACTATAGCGGGATCCTAGTAAGATTAACTTAAATGGCTAAAGTTACCTTTTTGGGATACCTCACATATGCCAGACTCTTACCTCTTCAGATGAGGTAAATCCCATCCTCGGTATAGTGTCTGTTCAGTGGTGCACTTAATCATGAGCTATTTTACAACTGTCTCCCACTGACGAACATTAGAGAAGAATATGATTTTTGCTGAATCAGGGTTATGAATAAGTATTATTAAGGATAATTTTGAAATGTACTTTCTTGAAAAATCTATCAACATTTTAGAATTAGAATAATAATGAAAGAATAAATATTCCTGATAGATTTAAAGAAAAGAAAAAAACACAAGCAGCAAAGTAATAGTCGTTTTTCAGATGATTGATCCTTTGAGATACTTGTGGACTTCCGGGGAAGTAACTATGAAAACCTAAGTAAAGGATTAAAGTCCAAAGATTTTGGGAATAAAGTCTGAAAGATCAGGTTTTGTACTCCTAATGTCTCCATTATTTTTTAGGAACTTTAATAACAAAACATTTCTGTAAATGGGAACTGTACACCAGATCTTTATATAAAGTGGAATCCATCTGTCCATTATTTCCAGAGTTTTGACTTCTATGGGAAGATTGGATCCATGTTGTTCTATCTTCTGTAAAATATGTAGCAGAGATTGTATCTTGAGACTAAATCTCTCACAATAAATATACTTAAAACTTTACCATTCTGCTTTCCCATGCCACTGTTTTACATTTCTTTGGAAGAAAGAGCAAAGTGAGAGGAGAAAAATTCCACTACTTGAGAGATGGTTGTTTACACAAATTCCTTTCTCTACTACATCAGTTACAGAGAAAAGTGAGATACCAGTGTTCTGTGCTGTCATATTCCTTGTTGAGCCATGAATCCAAAATCATTGCAAGAACATTGAATTTTGAGCCTTCATCTTTGCTTGCTTAGCAGAAATGGTCGGTTTTCTTTCTTTCTTTCTTCTCTTTCTTCTCTTTCTCTCTTTCTCTCTCTCTTTCTTTCTCTCTTTCTCTCTTTCTTTCTCTCCTTCTTTCTCTTTTCTCTCTCTCCTTCTCTTTCTCTTGTTCTCTTGTTCTCTTTCTCTCTTTCTTTCTCTCTTTCCCTCCTCCCCCACACCTCCCCCAGTATTTCTCATGCTAGTTTTGTATTTCTTTTGCTTCCTTCTGTTTCCCACTGTCCTGGAATTCCAGTACAAGATAATACTATGCACGAAACAAAAGTAAGACTGTACATGATCATGTAACTTTTGCAGATGTTACACTGTGAACTGTGAAAGGCAAACTTCAGAAATGTCATAACATCCAGCTGCTAACAAAAAGAAAATTAAACAGCCAAATTTAGTTTATAGGCCTATCCCATCACATAATGATTTTAGAGAATGCAAAAAATTCACATAAATGTCATTCATATTTGACCTGTTCTTACAGAAATGAGTGGTATAAGGACTAAATAAAGAAATCTGCAAATATCCTACCTCAAGTTCTACCCAGGGAAAAGGACTCTTCTTTTTGCCATTTCACCAATACCAAGACTTGACTCCTAACTGTCAGATCTTTGTGCTATAACTCATACATTGTAGCTGAAAACAAGATACAAAATGAATATGTACAGGAAATGTCATGATCTGCTTTAATCCCTTGTTTTACATAGTACCTGTTCCTATAGCTGTTTGTGTAGGTATTTCCTGTAAAAATCAGAGTTGTAATTTCAGGTTTCAAATGAAAACAGCATTGGTTTTATTCTGAATTTGGAACACTATATTCTTACTGTATATGGCTCTCCAACTTCTCACATACTAAAACATTATTTGAAATTACATAAAATACTTCCATAATTAAGGGCAAAAGCAGAACACTGTAACATATTTCAATTTTTTTTTATTTTAATGAACTAGCCACAATTCTGTTCATAGTAATAGCATAGTAATTCTGGAAGGGACATCAATTACAGGAAAAGAATAAAAATACAATAATTAAATAGACAAATGACATCAGCAAATAAAGACCCTTTACACTTTTGCCAAAGAAACCTGTGGCTAGTGAAATTAGACACTGGATCAAGCACTGAATGCAGCACAGCTTGGAAGAAGGGAGCCAGTGGAAAGTTATGAGTGTGGGAATCTGTGCCTGAGAACAGAGAGAGGATTAGTAAAGGCTAAAGACCATGAGGAGAACCTATGGGCTCTCAAGCCTTCTTGAGAGGAAGAGGTAGAAAATTTCCCCTCGGCTCCTGTCCCTGGAAGAAAGAGAACTTCTAGTACCGGAAATCTGTGGTGTACTGTTTAGGGTCTGAAGGGCTCAAGGGATAAAGGAAGAAGAGGTGTGAGACATTAGCTTCTCTGTACAAGGTCAGCATTAACTTCATGCCAGAGAGGGAAAAGGCTGAGATGGCTGGTGCAGAGGCTAAGGAAGGAGTCAGGGAACCTGAATGCTGGACGAGAAAGAGAGCATTCCAGCACCCTCATGCTTGTGTGGGAGAAGGTGTCATTCCCAAGGATAACCACTGCATTTTGTCATTTGTTAAAGAAAACAGACAAACTCTTATGTAATTTACTGAGAGCATGTTTTAATATATTACCTCTGCTTTTTAGCTTTTTGCTTATCTACTCTGAATATTGCATTCTGCATCCTCAAATCCAGGCATCTGGGAAAATAAATGGTTTGTTTTCTCAGGGAATATTTCTGAAGTGAGATCATAAACGTTCTCGGCAACTTAGCTCACAGAGATGATATATGAAGACTGATGTATTAGGACTCTCTGACTACAGAAGAGATCCAATTACCTGGGGAAGAAATGTGAAAGGTTACCACTGATACTTAAGCATCTTCCTCTGAGCTTTGTGAGGTCTTCCATTTCCAAAAGTAGCCAGAGCCCAGTGTGGAAGTGGAAGGAAGGGAAACATTTTCCTCCCACGAACAGGAATTTCATGAAGATTCCCTCTCTCAGTACACCCTTTTCTTTCAAACTCTCACAACATAAGTGAAATCTAAGAAAGGCCTTCAAGAACAAAGCAGGTACCACAAACAATGATTGCACATGTACTAAGTTAGTCACTCAAGTAAATTACAAATTATGGCCATTATGAAGAGCTGCAAAAGGATAGATATATATATAATGTGTGATGTGATTCATACTCACTTAATGCTCAGATAATAAAATGGCAGATAAAATCCGGTAGAGATTACCATAATGTAATATGTATAGGAAGAAACAATTTCAGCTTAACATATTCAATGGTGGACCCAGAGTAGATGATTACCATTATGATCTGAAATTATGACATATTGTGGTGGGTTAACCTTGGCTGAGCGCCAGGTGCCCACCAAGCCACTCTATCACCCCCCCTTTCCTTCCCCTCTCC
>JAVSBS010011115.1:0-31521 GCA_033124195.1 Coracias cyanogaster
CCGGCGCTTGGCGTCCCGGCGTCAGGTGAGCGGCCTGTGCCGGGGGTCAGGAGGGAGGCGCCGGCCCGGAGCGGGAGCAGGGCTCCTTGCCTTCGGGCCGGGTCACGCCCGGGAGGGGAGGAGGAAGGCGGCAGCCGGCAGCCAGCAGCCACCCGTCGTGGGTGCCGGCCTGCGCCGGAGTCATCAGGCGCAGCGGACGGGAAATGGGAGGATGCGGCGCTTGGGGTTAGGGCAGCGAGAGCCCGAGCCGGGCAGCCCGCTCCCTGCCCAGCCCGGCCGTGAGGCTGAAGCGCCAGGGCTTTCCGCACCGCCCTTGCCCGGGCTGCCGCCGGGCCCGGCCGGCTGCGCGTACGGCTCACGCCGTGACCTTTCATCCTGCGCGTAACTGCACAAAGCGCGGACAGCGGCTGCTGAGCGGCCCGGGGCAGCTGGGTCGGAGGGGGGTAGACGGAAACCACCGCTGCCTCCGCTGGGCCTTACGGGGTTACCTGGGGGCCGATCTGGTGGGACTCGCTCCTCTCCGTTTCTCCCCCCCCTTTTCCGACAGCATTGTCCTTTAGGGGCCTATTGAAGGCAAAAGGCGGATAGAAAGGCTAGGGCTGGTGCTGCTCCGGGAGGAGGAGCTGGGCTGATGGCAGAGTGATGGGAGCCGCATCCTATGGCCGCCCAGGCTGAGAGCCGCCGGGGCGGGCCCGGCGCGGCCGCAGCCTCTCGGCGGCAACGGGCGGGGTGGGGGTGGGGGGGACACAAGGTTTGGCGAAGGTTACAGCTGAATGCAGAAGTGACACAAACTGACGCTTCATTCCAGCAAACTCATTTCCATCTTCTACTCGTGCCGTCCCGGTTAAAAGTATACATTTGATTAAGCCGTGTTGTGGAACTTTGAGAACGGCGACAGCGCGGTGCTTTTTTTCCCCTGGTTTGTCTTTCTTTTAATTACTCGCTGCGGTACCTGCTACTGATCCGAAGGGTGAAAATAGTGCGATTTGCTTGTGCTTCCAAATAAAAGATATTCCTATATTCCGATGTTTTCCCTGTATAAGTAATACGGATGGTAGTGTATGGGCCTGCGATTAGAGGACAGTGGGGTACTGATGGTTAATTTGCCTCATACAAACCCTTTTAATTGCTTAGGTTTTTACCTTTCTGTTGCACACCGTGTATTACTTCTGTGTTCCTGGGATGAGGTGGGAATTGCAGATCACATTTGGTTTCTCAGCTGTCAAAAGTGAGCTTGTGATGATTCAGTAGATAATTGTGTGAAACAAACTACTTCACTGCAGTGCTTAAAACCCAACTATTGCAGGCTTCTCATAATCCACTGGAGTCTGAAATTGACATTTTTCTTTATTACTTAAGACAAAAATATGCCTTATAAAAGTAAATGACATGGAACTTGATTGTTACTTGACATGTAACTGTACAGATTTTATTTTGTACTAATCCTCCATCTGCTGTTCCTTGTCAGTATGGATATGCTAAAATGGTAGTGTACAACCCCTCTCTTCCAATCAATAAAGCAATCGTATAGGTATCAGAATCTTCATTTTGATCATAAGAAGGGATGTAGGTAACTTTAATAAAATGAGTAGTACATTACATGTTTAGAATGTTCCTTATTTTGACAGACTAAGAATGGCAGGGGAAATCCTGATCCATTGAGAGCATCAGCAGTTTTTATCCCACCATATTCAATTTAGCAGATATTCTAACATGGACTCTCACAGAACTTTATCAGTTCATTTGTTTTGTGTAGTGTGGGGCTAATGATTCTTTGAGATCCCAGATCTACAAATTTGTATGGAATACGTGACCCTCCAGCTTTTCTGCTCATCAGCAGGGGAATCAGAAGGAAAGGAAGGGACAAACAGATCTGTATGCAACCCAAGAGGAAAAACTAGAGGCCTTGAACTTCTCGTGTCATTTTAATATGCTGATTTCATAGTCTGTGTTCCCCACTGCTTTTATTGTTGTTGCTATTCCTTAGTCTTCCAAGTAAGAGAAATTCCATAGGGGTAAAATGATGTCAGCATTTTCCTTTGCTCATTTGCTGTGCATTCTAGTAGAAAGAGAGACAGAGGAAGATACCACTCATAACTTCATTGTTTGTCCTCCTTGAGCATCTTGTTTCTGGGGGAATAGTGGGAATGAAGTAAGCCAAGAGGTTAGTTTTATGCTTAGCACCGGTGAATTTTCTGTGGGATTTTATTGGCTTTTTAGGTGCAGTGCTGTAGAGTCAGAATAGACTTTCTATCTCCTTAGCTAGAATCCTAGCAAAATCATCTATCAGTTTGCTTCTTTAAACTTTGTGGAAAGCAGCATACAAAATTTGTAATGATGGATCTTGAAAGTAGTATGTATTAAATATTTCCTTTAGAACCTTCTAAATGCTGATGTGTTCTAAATAAGAAATTTGACCTGCTGCTGCTTTTTTTTTTTTTGAGTTTGAGAGAGTAAAAGATGTTTATTGCTTGTGTATACCACCGCAGCTTCTTTTTCTTCTTTCTTTTCTTAAGACATGCATTTATAGCATAGGTTTCATACCTGCTTGATAGGCTGATCATGTGAAACCTCTAAAATTGTACAATGGTAATAACAACTAATAGCTAACAGTAATAACTTACTACTGTAATAAAATGAGTAGCAATGCCTAGTAAAGCAGGATGTGATGAAGACAGCAAGACTTAGAATTCCTGTAGGCTAAGAGAGGTAGCAGGAGCTGTCGTTATCTGCACTGTTAGTGGAGCTTGGAATACAAATGATCTTCTAGAAGCTATTTAATATGCTCTGTTTAATGGGATAGCTTCTTCTGTATTGTGGAACAGAGATTGGAATCCTTCAGTTTAGTCCAAGGTTAGTGACAGGCTGGTTAGGTAATTTGTAAATGTAATTATAGAAAGGAGTTGTATTGTGTCCATCCCCCCAAACCCGCCCCAAGATTTTCTTCTGAGTAAAGTCATGATATGAAATAAAAATCTTCAAATGAATATTTGAGTGCTAAGTTGCATTTCAAAACATGGTCAAAAAGGAAGTTGGCCGATAGGAGGGAAAGGTGTGGAGTTTTTCCATAATTTGGAAAAAAATTACTAGATTTTTCTAGGGAGAAATACTCAGTAACTGCAGGACTGTCAGAGTGTTTTAGTGGAAGAAGATCTAGGTGAGCTAGTTATAATATTTTCACTAAAAAGCACCTTGTTCTGCTTTTCTGAAAGTTGGTTGGGTGCATTTCTAATGGACGCTCAGGCATTGAGTTTGTCTTTTACTGGGCCACAGTGGTGGTTGAGGGGGTGGGAGGAAGGGTTGAGTAGTTTGAACTTTCAGTTCAAAGATTATCCTTTTACAGGCTTCTTACTAGAAGTTATTTTTCTAGTTTTATTGGAAGCTATTGAATGTTTTTGATTTTTCATCTGCTATTTCCTTTATAAATTCATATGCAAATGTTCAGATTTACCTATATAAAACTATTCATTGATAATTTCTGTATTATCTAGGTTCTGTTCATAACTTATCTTTCCAAGAGGTTTATTTCTAAGGCAGTAGTGTGGAGATCTCTATTATAAAGGATTTAACTTAATTTTTCACTGTTATGATATTACATGCAATAGATTAATTATGTCATGCTAAGTTTGTGCATACTCTGTGCTCAGGCTTGCTATAACAATTTTCATTTTTACTATAATTTGGGGAATGTTTAAATTTCTCTTTTCTTTACAATACTGATGAAGAAGTTTTAAATGTGGTCTATACTGATTTTGCTTTTGTCTGTAACTTTCTAGGCCTTATCCTAGAAAGGATAGCATGACAAAATTTTTAGTCTGTGCAAAGAACTTGTTAGTAAATTGTAACAGTAGTTACAAATTTATCTTAGTAGTTTTGTGCTCATCTTGTATATTTAAAAAATATTCTCCTTGTTACTATTAAATTTATATAAGGAAAAAGGTCTGCTGAATAGAACGCTGGAGTAGGATTGAAGAGACCTGCAGTTTTCTATCAGCTCTATCACTGAGTAAATATAAGCAAATTGTTTCATCTTAATGTGCCTGCGTTTAAGACGCTGTATGGAAAGGAGGAGCTGTTATGCCTTTTATGTGTTATTAAATTGTGTGAGTGGGTTTTTTGTTGTTTTTATGATTTGGTTAGATGAACTAGCTTGGTTACAGAAGAATTCTGAAGCGAGCTACAGTTGCCTTGCAGATGAGGATTTACATATATAGACTGCGGAAAAAAGTGCAGAGAGAGATAAGAGAGTGAGAAACTAGGGGTAGCTAAAGGCCAGAAAAAATAAAGCAACTTTTGGTGAGATTCCATAGTAGAAGGGCAGAGCTGAGTTGCAAGATACATATACTCTACGAGGTTATTCCAGGTGGTGTTAGTTTAGTCAGGACTTAGTTTGGGATAATAATCTTCAACAGTAAAGTATGGAAACGTGCTAAAACATACAGAGTGATTAAGGAAATTATTTTGCTCATTTAGCATGTGTCATGTGTGCTTTTTAAGAAAATAAAGTGTTTTATTAGCCTGAAGGAAAAAGGCTGCTTGAAGCATCACTAATGAAGAAATCAGTAGTGTGTATTGCTGCCATTGGATGAGTAATTAATTCTCACTAAATCCTTTTGACACTGTAATCTGTTATTACAAACTTGAAACAAATTTGAAGACTCTGTGGCTGAGTGGGAGTGCAGCATTAAAACACTGCATTGAATTTAGAACATTAGGATCTTGAAAGAAATGGAGCCAGCTTCCAGTGATATGTGTGTTCAATAACTTCACTTGTGAAACTTTCAGGAAAAACTTCTAGTATTTAGTGATATTTTAATTCTGCTGGCTAAAGATTCTGAGCTAATTCCTGTTACTAATTAGCTAAAGGTTACTGTTGAGTGAATTCCTATTCTCCTGATTCTGTCTTCAGGGGTAGAAGTTCACTCAGCTGCTCATTTGAGTATTGCTCTTAACAATGGAACTGAATTACCTGTAGTAGTTTTTGTTTGTGGAAGTTTTTATACCTGCTTGGCTGGTAGTCCTGTTGAACTGTGTAGATTGACACAAGAGTTTAAAAAATGTTTCTGTAAGCCCGGATATTAGTTCAATTTTCATATTTAGATAGATCATTGTTTTACCAGCTTCTCTGCACGGGATATCTTATCAGCTTGAGAGAAACCTCAGAGTTCCAGTTTTAGTAACTTTGTTCTTGAGTTGTGAAAAAAATACCTACACTATAGTAACTTCCTTCGAGAGAAGAGATATAATGCTGACCTCCTGTTTTTTTAAGAGGTTTTCTGGTGGTGATAGTTAAACATTTTGCATTTTAGTAAAATAAGATTTCTAGCTGTCATTTGGAGTAGCAAACAGCAAATTAATTATTTTAAACGCAATACTAACCTGTCCTACCTGTTCAGTTTGTAAACTTCTTTTTTTTTTTAAATAAGCAATAGCATTTTTAAGCAATGTACTTAACCATAAAAGTGAAAATGTGATATGGCAACAAATATCACCGCTGTTTTTATGGAAAAAGAAGAGGAAAAAGTTGTTTTCCTGGTGGTCCTACAACATAAGCTGATAGAAATACACTCAAATGCTGAAATATATATTCTTTCATGTGAATTGTTAACTCTGTTCAAAATTACAGTCTCTTCTGATCTCAATTTCAGAATTGAGATTTTTAGATTAGAATTTAAGGGGTGGTAGAAGCGCAGGAGAAAAGAATCTGAAACAATTTCCTTTGTAGATCTGCCGTAGCTGCAAAGTCAGTATCTTCTCTGATTGTTAAGTCCTAGAGCTGGCAAATCCAACTCGTCAGAGCTTTTTGCGATTACTGAGCCTCTTGTGACTGACACATATTGTACATTTTTACACAGTTACTAATGAGAACGTCATCTATCTGTGACTTTCAAATGAATTTATGATAACATCTTTTTTTAATGAAAAGAGTTGCTGAAGAGACTATATAGTTAGGCAATAGTTATATTTGTTTTTAAACCCTTCATGAGGCTATTTTAAGTGTTTCAAAAAGGTGGTAATTAACCTTGAATCACGGACCAAGTATAGAAAACTTCAGTAGTGAGCATTCAGAAAAGACCTTTATACAAATTAAAGAAGTTAATAAAGTAAAATGTGTGGTGCAGTCATTAACTAGTTACATGTCTATATACAGCTGGGTTATTAACCTTGAAAGTATAAATATCTGGAGAAATACCGCAGCCTGTAGATGGGCAGTGGTTATTGGATCTTTGGAGTTCATTCTCCTTTTCCCTCCCCAGCTGAAAGAAGCAACGTATGCCAAAGAATAAATTGTATATTAATTGAAATAAATCCTATATGGTTGCACTGAAAGTGGCCCCTGAGCTACTTGGTGCTGCAGTAGTGTTCCAGCTGATGTGAAGACACTGAATATTCTATCAGGGTGGCCCCACTGGTGGCCTGGGGGGTGATTCCTTCTGAGGGCTGCCTGTGCCTGGGAAGAGGCTGGCAACATCTCCTGGGGCACACCGGTGTCTGTGTCTGTGCACGGAGTTGTTACAAAACTGCAGGCAAGTGTGTTTTGACGGACACATGGGTAATCTTGGTGCTCTGACCTGTTCCTGTCCCGCTTGAGAAGGGAGTTCAAGCATAGGCAAATAGCTGCTAGTGACAGGTAGTCTGAACTGCTCTGAAAGTTGAGTGAGTTGAAGACAGGAGGGCAGGAAGGACAGTGATCAAAACAGTGGGGAGCATATACCTGAGCTTTCCTTTACTTGACTTACTCTGTTGTTGTTAAGCCCCGCATACATTCTAGGTGATAGAAAGGCTTGTAAATATAGTGAGGCGCAAGCAGTAGAAAGCTTATGGATTTTACATGCTGAAAGTCCTGGAGATAAATGTCTTGGTCAGCTTAAAGTGTGTGCATCCTCTGTGACCTTAGTTCTATTGGCTTTTGTTTTCTATTAAGTCTGTTTATGTTTCCTTAAATCCTAGAAAGAGTTATTGAAGTATGGTGATGGTAATAAACGATGTGTGGTCTGTTGTACATAGTAAAAGACTCAGCTTTTGATAAATAGCATCCCTGGGAAGATTCTCATGGGACTGAACAAAGACTGTAACTGTCTCCTTGAAGTTACAGCTAGAGAAGTATTTCTCCCTAGGACCTCTCAGGCCCTGTAGCGGTTCAGCCAGACAATCCCCATGTGTAGTAGGCTTGAGGGAAACGGGAGAGTGAGATGTTTGTCACTGGCTTTGCTCTGGTATGCTGATAAGATCTACAATCTTAAATTTAAAAACTTAAATCATACCAATGTCATCAATGATAAGAAGAAAGGTAACAGAGCAGCCTGAAACCTGATGTCGGTGACACTGAAATTACACTGATGCTTGGGGGATACTGTGAAGTATGAGCTCAGGCAGTGGCTGCTTTTTCCAGGTGTACACATGCCGCTCTCTGCATTAGCACTCGCACTCCTTGAGATCTCCACACTTTGGTGATCCATAATATTTATTCTACTCTAGTTACAGTGCAGCACTTGCCTCTCTCTAACGAAACTTGAAGCAACCAGTAATTTCTTTGTCGTCACCAGGCTACTCTTGTGGTGGGATTCTGTTTGTTTGGAGGCTGAATCTGCTAAATGATACAGGTTTGGATTACAGTTGCATGGTCAGTAGAGAATTTCTGTAAAAATGTCAGAAGTATCATACCTGTTGAAGTACTTGGGTTGGCTTCCACACTTCATGTTCCAAAGAATAATGGTGATCTGAAAGACCTGCAGCTGAATTAGCTAAAATGTAGTTTCTGAGCTCTGCCTTCCTAATGTTTTTTTTTGTTACACTTAAGTGGATCTATCCACGGGCTGCTGCTAAAAGGGGCAGCTCACTTCCTTTCTTACGCCAGGTGTAGAAACTTTGTGGCAACAGAATTGATTGCTTATCTATATTTTTTCATTTAAAACAAACTGATCCAGTTCATCCCAGCAGCCAGCCAGTGGATGGCTTAAGTACAAGGACAAAAGATGGAAAACGCCAGGAAGGGATGATGGGGGAAACAGTAGAACATCTCTTTTGGTGGCAGTACGCAGTTGTGTCGAAGTTTGCATTAGGCTAAACAGCCTTGGAGTCAGTCACACGGGTTCCTCTGGCAAGATGCTGCACGTGGTTTTGTTCTCTTCAAAGTTAGTTGCTGCTGGTACAAGAAACATCACTTCTGGTTTTCACAAACTGGTACTTGTGCTGGCAATAGTAGTAATTGCTTAAAATTTTGTCAGTTATATGCAGCAATGTTTTAAGTTCATTTTTAATGTGAAAAATATTGACTTCAATTTGTTGTCATTAGATACTGATTTGTATTTCTAAACTTATCATATTTCTAAGTTATGTAATATGTGCACTTTTTTCTTTTTTCAGATAGCATTAAAGAAAAAGTGGTCTTATTTAAACAAAGGAGTAAAATTTCATTCAAAGACCAGTTTTAAGCAAGCTTGGAATTTAGTTCAAAGTCCAGCCTATACAGTAACAAACTGATCTGGAAGAAAAGAATTCTTATGGCAGTTTATGTACCTTGTTTTTTCGGAATAGAATGAAATTATAAGGACTGTATTGGTAGCTTGATAACCTTGTTTGGACAAATTCTTACTAAAATAATGTAAATATTGCTGTTAGTGGCTGCTGGGCATTTGAAATTAGTGAAGCAGTATTTCACTCGTCTAGATTCAGTCTGTAAGTATGTTGCAATTTATTAAATTTGATTGAAGTTCAAAGGTGTTTTTAACAGTTGTAAGACCTTCTTAAAATTAATACTGATATTCTTGAGGATATAATGCTTTGGCTCTGGGGGGAGTGCATGTTACAGATGTGTTGTACTTAGAAATACCTGGTAGAGCTGCACAACAAACTATGGTCCAAGAACTTGTTTTATTTGTCAGGCTTATTTTGTCAAAAATGCTCTGGGGTCCCTTATGTTTATTGAAATGGAAGTGGTGGCCACATGCTGCATAATGAAGTGCTTGCTTTTGATGTTTGGTTTTTTTTAATGCATCTTTGATACTGAGTATGAAATAACACTTCTGTCTTAAAGGTAAAATTTACTTCCTAAATTATCATGACATCTGTTGAACCATGATCTGCAAAACTTGCCAGCTATTAGGGTTTATCAATTAAATTTGTAAGTCGTATGACATGTAGTGAAGAACTGCTTTCTAGTTCTCCGCTACACAGAGGTGCTTCTTTACAAGTCTGCTGTACGTAATAGGAACCCTTTCAAAAGAGGGCGTTTATGAAGCCACTTTCAGACCTTCTTACAATTCTATAACGTGATAAAGTTTTGGTATGTGGTGAACTTAATATACTGTGACTGTTCTTCACAGTGTAGGTTTTGCTGCTAGGTCATACTTTTTCTTGTTTCCCTCTTGCCTTTTTTTCCTAACTTAAAAATTGGAGAACATTCAGAATACTGAGGATCTGGGGTTGTGGATATGCTACTGACCCCCTAGTGCTGATGTCTCACCTGCTAATTTTACAGCCCATTAACAATTGTTTCCCATAGCTGGTTTTGCTCTCTGACGGGATTGATGTTCTGACATCTTGTAGCAAAGTTCATACATGTTAATAATGTGCAGCCCTGAGTGGATCAGTTAATTGAACTCCTCCAGCTACCGGGTTTTTGAAGTGTTGTTCTTGTATTATGGTGAACATGAATGTTTTATAAGAACAGCTGTACTGGTTGAGACAAAGGCCTTGTCAAATCTGTTCTTGTCTGCAGTAGCATCTGTAGGTGACCTGTTAGGGATAAAAAAGAACAGGGAGAGTATATGTGATACCTCTACTGAATACTCCCTTGGCCTCACACCGTTTTCAGTCTAGGGGATTTCCTCAGACTGATGTGGTTTATCTAATTGGCAACTCTCATGAGATCTCCCTTGTTGAATTCCCTTTGAAGCTCATCTAATTTTTTTTTTGACAAGGATTTTCTAGTACCTGTTGTGTGAAGTTTTATACATAGCTCTTAGTAAAGTAACTCATTGGTACTTTCTATTAAAAAAAAAAAAAAAAAAGACATTGAAGAGTCAATCCCTATTGATGGAAAGGCATGTCTTCTTTGGTATTACAGGACCGGGGTTGCATGTTATGTAGTTTGAAAAACAGTGACACAAAGATGACTTAATTTTTTTTCTGTGATTTGCTCTTTTGCCTACTGCTGTGTTTCAGCTTGTAGTTTCATGAAATATCTAACATACTACTTGGGGAATAGATCCTGACATCAATAGTCACTTCACAACTCACTGTTCTATGTATTAATAGCGTGAGGTTGTTACTCCCCCTGTGTCTCAGTTCAAGTTTACCAGTGCTGTATTTTGTTTGCGTTTTTTATTGCCCACTCCAGCTTCATAAGGTTCTTCTGCATATTTTTCAGTTATTTTTTGTTCACTATCCCTGATACCTTGCTGTTGCTGAGTAGCTTCTTAGTTGTGCCACTCATCTCGTCTCCAGGTCAGCTATGAGTTTGTTAAGCAGTGAAGGTTCTAGTGCAGAATCCTACAGAACTGTGCTGGTGACTCCTCTAGTGTCATCTCAGTTGTTCTTCTTCTTTACTAACCTAAGTACATGAGGCTTATATGGTAGCTCTTGAGTCCTTTGAGTATTTCCATTAAGCTTTTATACAGGATTAGCAGCTTCAGATTTTCATTTGGATAAGTGTTATGAAAATAAGATTGCAGATTTACAAGAAAAAAAATCCTGCAGTAACAGCCACACCCTGGTTTCTGTCTCCTCTGTGGGTTCTCTGGCTTGACCTGAGTTACACTGGAACCATAGCATAAGCCCGGCCTCAGTAGGTCTCAGACAACTGTAAAGTACATATACATTACAAATGATATTGTGTCGCTCTTGTACTTCCCAATAATACTTCTTAAGAAGGGAAGTTCTCTGTATATCTGAAAGTTGTTTCACAGAACTGCTTCTATTGTCCCTACCGCTTCTAGTGTTCCTTGCTTTGATTCCAGCCAGGTGTTATTACCTGTGTTTCTCATGGCATGGCAATGCTTCGGAAGCTTTGTGGTAGAAATTATCTGAACTTGGAGTGAGAGGTTTGTTTATAGCATAGACATTACCAATTTTTTTGTTTTACAATAGTGTTTCAGTGCCTTGGTCATGAATCAAGTCCCTGCTCAGCTGTTTACTGTACTATAACGTCAAACATTACCAATGCATTAAAAAAGCTGTCCTTGCTCTGAAGACTGAACAGCCAAATTTCTTAGATTATCTGGGAATATGATTTAAATATAACTGCTTCTTATACTTCTGAATTCACATGTCTTTTAAATGCCCTGTGAAATTTATTAAGGACACAGTTTCCATTGTTTGCTAGATTTTAAACAGGCTTTGTTTCTGGGCTTCAACAGTGCTTTCCTCAGTGTGTGGCCATTTGGTTTGTATGTTAAGGATTTATTTATATTTTTCACTGAAAGAAGCAAAAGAGATTATGGTAAAATTGCTGATTCCTCCATAGTATACAAGATAATTTTCGGAGTTCTGTTGCCATCATGGGATGTGACAGTGCTTTCGATTATTAGTCTCCCAGAGGGGACTGAAATGTGCTGAAGTGGATATGTGATTTTAATGTTACTGACTAAACTTGATAAAATTTTCATGTTAATTTATACTAATTAGAATTTGCATATTCGTGCCACATGTACTTGTCAGGGAGAGGAAGGGTTGTTTGCTTTGAGTATAGCCATTCTGTGGAAAAAATACTACACCTAAAAATTTTTGTTCTAGTTAAAACAATTGGACGCTTATATCCACATTAAAAAAAAAAAAAGTGATGAAATGTTCTACAATCTTTTTTCCTCCATGCATTGAATAATTATCGTACATGGTCAAAGACTATAGTGGGGGAAGAAGAACTTCTGAAAATGAGGGAGAGCTGTTACTTGTAAACTGTGTAAGGTACTGGCATATTTCAAAGAATAATAGAGGAAACTGTATAAAAAAGCAGTTTAGGACTTTGTTGTGTGAAAATGTTTGGTCTAATTGTTAATGGATAGCAGTATGCAGATGAAGCACTGGGAAGACAGATGTTAACTCTTTGGGCAATGGAAGGAAGGAAAAAGGTAGCATCTGTAGCTTTATCCAAGAGATTGACTTCTTTGTAGTAGATGTATCAAAATGTGTAAAAAGTAACTTTGAGGCTTGAGAGACTTTGCAGATTATACAAATAAATAATACAATAGTTTTCAACTTCCTTCAATATGTAGAGCCTGTTTTGTTTTGTTTTTTCCAGTGAGAGCATAGATCCCAGTATAGTGAATTTAAGCCTGCAGACAGTTTGCTTGCTTTTTAAGTTACCTTTTTATGACCTTGAAGAAATACAGGAAATAAAGGAAAACCTTTAGTTTACCTGAAGGGACAGTAGTAAGGGATATGGTTTTTACTGTCCCATTCCAATATTTTGTATTACTTCAAGACCTGATAGAAGGTATATCTTTCAGAAAGCTTGTAAGCCTGTTGAAGAATTAAGTCTACTTATTTTTTTCATTTACAAAAAATATTTTTTCAGAACCTTGCTGTATGGATACATAATTTTCAGAGGCCTTGTGGTGCTGATAAAATACAGATGACATTACCTTAGATTGATACAGTGGGTTTTGTGGTTTGGCTTTGGTCACTGTTTTCCAAGATTAGAAACAATTGGGGAAAAAGGCCTTTTAATCTCCTTAAAAGAATTTCTTTCTTGTGTGAAGGGGAATTATGGAGGAAAAAAGAGCTGTTGAAGATGTGGAAATGCACTTTTAGCCAATCTACTCTTTCTGTTGATAGTCTGATAAGAACAGCTACATATGCTAGCCCGTGGTGAGCTTGTATCAAGCCTCATTGAAGAGTGATTTAATTACCCCTTTCTTTAACTGCACTCCTTGGTAATCTTAGTGTAATTTAATTTTATTTCAATCTTACTGTAATATCATGGGCAGAACAGTTATAAGAAGGTGTTTGTGTGTGTCTCTCATTACTGTAGTACCAAGACACTTTTTAAAATTATTATTATTTAATGGCAATACCTGCATTGCATTTCACTTACAGGGAAGACTAGGGTTATTCAGTCTTCAAGAAAGGTTATTTACCGTGCAAGAACAACTCTGTCATAGGAACCTGGAGTGTTCTAGGTTCAGTTTCTGTACGGTTGATCCTTCTTCCTGCTATAGATTACTTAAGGTTGTTGCTTTTCCATAACTAACCTCAGGAGACCAAAACTCATATATTGTCTTCTGCTGCCTATTTTAGGCCAAAATAATGTTTACTAACTAGCAGATCGAGTAGAATTTTGAGAGTGTCTATTCTAAAATAGTCTAAGTTGTAAAATCCGGGTGTTTACACAATGTTGTATTGTCATTCCTTTACAAGACACTTCATAAATTGGCTCTTGTGCCTCTAGTTGTTAAGCTGTTGACAGCTTATCTAACAGTGACCTTGTTAAGGTCATTGATTAGTATTACAAAACCTGAAGGTTACTTAAAAGGAAAATCTCTACTAGCAAGTTTAGTAAATCAGAGTTACTTTGAAATAATTTAATCATGTGTTTTTTACTTTAGGATTTGTAAGTAATCAGTAGTTTTCACAAACTATTGATAGAGATGTGTAATTTTTATTCGGTAGCCCTTATTATAGGGCATGACCCTCCATCATATTTTATAGCTGGAAATGGAGAATTCTTTCAAATTTGGTAGTTAAAATAACTAGCCTTGCACTAATTAATTAGGCTGTGTTGTAGTCTCCCTATTCAGATTAGCCATGCTCATTGTGACCATGGAGAACGTTATTTTTAACAGGGCAATGTGAAAAAGATTAAAAAGGTATGATTACTTATTTGTCAGAAGATGTTGCCTCTGAAATCCAGCTTGACATCTATTAGCAAAAATGTTTGCTCTTGGAGTGACTTGTATTAATTTGATATGGAAAGCCTCTCTCTAGTACTGAGATGGGAAATAGTTTGCATTAAATTTTGTTAATTCTGAAACAAACTGGAATTCTAAAACTTGTATGGAAGGCTTTATGTAAAACAAAGTACTTGAGAGTTGTAATATGAGAACTCTCAAATATTATTTCAGAATTTTGCCCACGTTTCAAGTTTTTATGTTGTGTATAATTTTAAAGTTAATGTCAAAATAGGTAATTGAATATGATATTTTAAATGCTGGGTCATAATTTTTTAAACATCGTAGAAATTTTGGTTTTGTCTCATTTCTTAATTCCTTTGAATTCCATCTCTTTCTTGCTCTCTCTCCCCTGGTCTCTCCATCTAAAAAAAAAAACCACCAAAACCAAAACATGCTTTAGCTGGGCAGCTAAAGGCCATCAGAGTTCCTCAGCCTGGTAGATCTCAAGAACTGAATTTCTCAAATGCCTCATGAAAATAAGTGTTAAGATAGAAAAGAAAGGCCACGTTATCACCTCATTCAGGGAAAAGCTGAACATAAACTTAGTCCTTACTAGGTGCTGAAGATCTAAACAATGTTTCTAAGTGTCTTTTGATTGAAGTGACTCAGTATCCAGAAGCTCTTTCCTTTGCTGTGTCATAGAGTCAGAACCCTTGGGTTGGAACGAACCTTCAAAGACCATCTAGTCCAGCCCCCACTACTGTGGGCAGGGACATCTTTCCACTAGATCAGGTTGCTTAAAGCCCTGTTTATCCTGACCTTGAGCACAAATAGGTCATTCACAACTTCTCTGGTCAAGCTGTTCCAGTGTCTCACCACCCTCATTGTAAAAAAAAAAAAAAAAATCTTCCTTAAACCTACCGTGTTTCAGTTTAAAACCATTGTCCCTTGTCCTGTCACTGCAGGCCCTTGTAAAAAAGTCTGTCCCTGTCTTTCTTATAAGTCTCCTTTAAGTACTGGAAAAGACCTGCAATAAGGTCTCCCCGGGCCTTCTCTTCTCCAGGCTGAACAACCCCAACTGTCTCAGTCTTTTTTCATAGGATAGGTGCATTCCAGCCCTCTGATCATTTTCATGGCCCACTTTGGACCTGCTCTATAACAAGTGCATATTTTTTTTTTCTACCGGGGACCCCAGAGGTGGATGCAGTACTCCAGGTGGGATCTCAGGAGAGCGGGGTAGAGGGGGAGAATCTCCTCTACGTGCTGGCTGCGCTTCTTTTTATGCAGCCTAGGATATGATTGGCTTTCTGGGCTGCAGGCTCTGCCTCGGGTGCAACTTTTCATCCACCATTACCCCCAGGTCCTTCTCTGCCAGGCTGCTCTCAATCCATTCGTTCCCCAGTCTGAGTTGGTACTGAGGGTTGCCCTGACTCAGGTGTAGTACCTTGCACTTGGCCTTGTTGAACTTAATGAGGTTTGCATAGGCCTACTCCTCAAGCCTGTCAAGGTACCTCTGGATGGCATCCCCTCCCTCAAGCAAATCAGTTGCACCATTCAGCTTGGTGTCACCTGTGAACTTGCTGAGGGTGCACTCGATCCCACTGTCTATGCCTTTGATGAAATATTAAATACTATTGGTCCCAAGGGGGTTGGACTAGGTGACCTTCAAAGGTCCCTTCCAACCCAATTTTATGATTCTGTGAGTGTGGGCCTTGGAGGGACACCACTAATTACTGGTTTCCACTTGGATATTGACTGTCACTCTTTGTACATGGTCATCCAGCCAATTCCTTCTCAATAGTCCATTCATCAAATCCATGTCTCCAATTTAGCGGCAAGAATGTTGTGTGGAACTGTGTCAGAGGCCTTACAGAAGTCTAGGTAGGTGACATCTATAGCTCTTCTGTTGTCCACTGACACAGTTGCTTTTGATTAAAGCAGCTTTGTTTCCAGAAGCCCATTGCTTTGCTGGATTGGATACTCAAAACCGTCAATGAAAAATGTGGTCACTTTAACCAAACCCTCTCCATTCTACCTCTCTTGACTGTTTTTTGTAGTATCTTTGCAAACTGAGGATTCCATGCTCTGTACACTATAAAAGAAAAGTTTATGTGTAGATGGGAGACCTGCTGAATTAGAATGCATTAATTTTTCATTCGGTCACTTTCTAACTGTTTTTCCTGTGATTCTTCTCACTGTCCACCCTTTCATACTTTCTAGTGGAGCTTTCTGTCAACCCTGTCAAAAAGTTCTTGATTTCCTGAACATTCAGGTAGTTCTGCTCCATTTCTCAAAAAAGACAAATCAAGAGTGTCCATTTTCCCATGTCTTTGACATATGGCATTTAGGCTGACTGGGATTGTGGCATTGACTTTGGGAGAGTGTTCATCACATGTTGTGATATGGACTACGAACAGAAGGATTAAATAGATGTTTGAGTGGAATGTTGTTCTTCAGAATTAAGAGAATATGGACTGCTGAAGAGTTGGGACTTGTGGCTCCTGATTTGGTGTATTTTGGTCACAATATTAGACTTTTCTCATACTTTCTGTTCTCTAATTATATGATGAAGCAGTAACCCCCCGGCCCTTTGCAGAGTTTCTACCTGCTGTTTGTGCTTACATCTGAGATTGACTAATGCAAACATGTCCCTGACAAAGATTGAATACTCTTGTGTTACCTGCTTTCTCAAAATGAACATTGCTGTTAGAGAAGTAAGGTGGCTTTAGCATAGGGTTTTGTTAACTCTGTAGTGACTGATTATAATGGGTTTCTTTTTGATGATGTTACGGTTGACTCAGTAGAGGTCTGGAATGTACAGTTGTACCTGAGTGGTGATGCAAAGAAAGCTCCTAAAAGCTCCTGTTGTGTGGATATGGGTCCATGTGAGATGGAAACAAACCAGTAGATTTTGCTTAGATCCTTTAGTCCTTGTTTCTTTTAAGTGAAGGGATATTTCCTGCTAGGATTTGAGCTTTGTTTTCTCTTGCTGAGAAGCTGGAGAGGAGAGAGAAGGCCTACACAAATGCCAGATTGGCATGTGGTTGATTGGCAGACCAGTTGACAAGTGCCTTTTTTGGACTGGCTTCTTCTGAGTTAGAGGGCAGAATGCCCACATGTGTGGTGCTTGCACCTTCTGCTGCTTACTTATCGAGATTGATTTGGGATTGTGGGTATAAGTCTTAGGATGTTTTATCTATTTTAGGATATGCTTTAGAGTGTAAGCTCTCAGGTAAGACCGGTGTACGCTTTCTGTAAAGAGGGTTACATGTTAATTCTGGCGCTGCTAAACTATGTTCTGCTTAATTTTTTTAAGTTCTTCCAGAGATTTATATTTTTATGAGGACAGATTTTGGGTGATAAACTGTTTTCCTGTCCTGGGGCAAGGCAAATATTGAAACGAAAAAACTCCCCCAAACCCCAAGCCTGAAGATAGCAACTACTTAGTGGTAGGATTTATGAAACTCCTGGCCAGATGAATTTGATAAATTCAGTATTTTATAAACAAGACACTTTTTTCTATTCCAGAAATAGGAATCATTGCAAAAGTATGATTATATTGTCTTTCAGTGATGCAAAATGTACAGTCAGTCTTTAAGCAAATGAGCATAGATTTTATTTTTTTTATGATCAAAGTGGAATTTTTTGATCTGGTAGTGAAAGTAGTAAAATCTCAACTTTCCAGTAAAGCTAAGTTGAACATACATTTCAATCAGTGGATTAGTTGTGAAGTCTTTGATGAAAGAGTCTCTCTTCCTGTATTAAAAAGTACCTTTTTGAAAAGTCACCTGTAAACTTGGTATAATTCCTGTTTCTCTTCAAAATAACACTGAATAGGTGTACTATATACGTGGAGTAAGCAGTATGTAAATGACTGCTTGCTACATTGGCTGTTTTTTTCACTGTTTAATATTATCAATGTATGGATACATATTATCACAACTTATCATTTTTTCCTCTTTATAGGTCCTGCTGGGGACTTGCATCTGGCCTCAATGTGAAATTAAGGTAGAAAAACACATCTGCGTATGTGTTTGCTATTAGGATTTAGTTTATTCACTGGTCATGCCTGAAGAGTGATGTTCGTCTCTAGACGGCTAACTGCCAGGAAATATAAATGATTGTCCTAGAAGTCAAGCCTCTCTCCTATTTACTGGAGTGAAAATCACCTCCAGATATCGACGGAGTATCAACTACAGAAAATGCTTCACGTTATAAGGATGCCAACCACCTAGATTCATGCGCCCTATCTGTACAGTTGTTGTGGATGGTTTGCCATCTGAAAGCTCCTCAAGCTCTTATCCAGGCCCTCTATCTGTTTCTGAAATGTCTCTGCTACATGCTTTGGGTCCAGTGCAGACCTGGCTGGGACAAGAGCTAGAGAAGTGTGGCATTGATGCCATGATATATACTCGGTATGTCCTCAGTCTTCTGCTGCATGATAGCTATGACTACGACCTGCAGGAACAGGTATTTACATATTTTAGATGTTGTCCAGTGAAAGTGAGTTTTGTATCAGTTATGTTTTGTGTATTTTACATGGGCATGGCTCTGATGGGGGAGGGGGGGCTGGTGTTTTTTTCCATTGTGTGGGTGGAAGGGGGGTATAAACCACACAGAAGTAAAATTTAATGGGTTAACCGAGATTCATGTAGATAGTTTGCTGTATGAGCAATTACATTAAACAACATTTTCACATTGCTACAACTGATATCGGAATTATTAACACCGAAATGTTCTGTATCATAAATGCAGACCTTCAGTACTCGTGATTATAAGATTAATTTGATATTGGAACATTAGTAAACTAATGTAATTCATGTAAACTATGTGTATAATTGGCATGCTTCATGGTAATTTGTATACTCTCCATCACTTCCCCTCATGGATTTCATCTTGTGCTATTTTCAATGAAGAAGAATTCTAAAAACCCACTTTTTTTTTAGTATTCAAGTATTTAAAATACATTATTGGACATACATTATTCATTTCTTCTGAAAGAATGTTAATGCTGAATCCTGATAAAAGGCATGCAGAAGAGTTGTGGAAGGGTGAGCTGCTCTACATGGCTGTAATTCAAAAAGGGCAGGGAAAGAAGAGTGAAGCTGTGCATGGAATAGGCAGAACTCTATTACTGTTTCCATGTGCTTTCATTGCTACTGATTCTGTAGGTCCTTAGAGTACACTTTTCAGTCTCAATTTCACCTCTTTTTTTTCTTTTTTTTTTTTTTAATTTTAAGTTCTCTGCATCTTCAGCCTATATCAAAATACTTTTAATAGTGTAGTTTTCTGGATATAGGACTCAGGGAAGTTCTGATGTTTTCAAGAAGGGATATGAGGATGCTCCTCATGAATAGTAGTGTTTTGGAAGGGGACAAAATAAAGTTCCAAAACCTGTTTGAAAGGAGGTGTGGGATGAGGACAGAAAAAAGAAACCAAGTGAAACCAGGCCAGAATTTGAGATTTATAGATGGCCCTGTGGCTTTGCAGGAAGAATTAAGGTGTGTTTCTTCTCAGTCCATTTTAGTGCATAGTCTTAACTGTGAGGTCACTACTGGGATAATTTGAAATTACTGAAGTGCCAAAATGAGTTTTCTTTTCATCAGGCTTTGCAAGAAGCAGGGTAACTCTATTATGAAAACCTTGTTCAGTTTATTTCATGTTTTGATGCCTTAACTGGGTGCTTTGGGGGTTGATAGCACTACTTGAAGGAATGTGTCTGTTCTTTTTCCAAGTTGATTATCTGAACCTAATGAGCCAAAGAGAGAAGAATGCCACATGCTGACAGGGTGGCCAAAACCGCGGTTGCCGAGTGGGTGTTGTAGTACAGACGTACAGCATGTCTTCTGAATGACATCGAGATTTGAAGAAGCTAGAATTTTCTTTGCCACCTCCTCCAGTTTGATCATGCTCATAACATCTATTGCATTTGTTTCTTCTACTTCAAATAATAGTTTTCTCGGTTTTGAGATATAATATCAATTTAGTTTGGGGGTGATACTCTGTCATAATGATTGGATGCATTATGTTGTGAAACATACTGCTACCTAGTTCCTTCCTCAAATAGCTTAGTCCTTTAAAAACTGCAGATACAAATGTCTTACGTGGAGAACTGGGGAGATCTTAAAACACATGGTTCTTTTATTTATTTCATTATTTATTTTAATTTTACTTATTGCCTAGTGGTTATTTGTATGACCTGGTATTTTAAAATTAATTTGGGTTTAGTTAAGTCGTTCAGAAACAAGAAAGTCTTATTTGCATATTAGCAGTTTCAATCCAGTTTTGGTAATGGATACAACATTAGGACAAAGGGGAAAAATAAACACTAGTGGTGTTTACAAATATAAATCAAGGAAGAGGGCAGCAATTAAACATCTAAATGAGAAATAATTTGGGAGTAAAATACTAAGAGTTGCTGAACTCCATTAATTAAGATTAATTCCCATGGAAGAGTTGGTTCTTGGCATTTCAGGAATTTTTTATCCCATATGATTCATTTGATACTTGCCTAGGCTCCCTTTCACTTGAAAGGGTAGACCAGATGATCTTTCGAGGTCCCACCCAACCTGAAGTGTTCTGTGATTTTTTGCTTCTAGAACTCTGTTACTGTGGGGGGTGATTAGCCATCACTTCTTTCCCAAAATACAGCAATGACTTCTGTTTTGAACAGGTTAGAAGGATTGTGTGGTCTCTGGACACCCAGAGGGGATTATACGTATGAATAATTAATTGCAGTGCACTTTTTTGGTGGAGGGAGCGGTGGTGAAGAGGACAAATTTAGGAAGGCTTAATCTTTTGGATAAATAATCTTCATTAGAAACGTTGCAAACTGAAGTGAAGATGGTCATTAAGATCTTTCCACCTCAGAACGTTGATGACATCATTAGCACTGCTTTAGTCACTTTGGGGAGCTTCCTTCTGTGCTTTCTTCATAGTGTTCTGGTGTCATCAACTGTAGGATGGAAATGGAACTTCAAAGTCCTGGACTGAGGTTCTGCCAGGTAAGTATGGAAAGATTTGAAATAAACAGTGAATGAAAAAACATCCCCAACCTTACAAGGCGTACCCAACTATTTAAGCTATCAGTGTTACTGTGTTATCAGTCACTTCTGTTTTTATTTAAAATGAGTATTTCCAAAGAATATGGGAATCTTGACTGATGAGGTCTTCAAGGGTTTTTTTTGAAAATAAGCAGGATGTTCCCTTTTGATTTGTTGATAATACATAATATATGGTTTCTGGTTTTGATTCTGCTGCAGACTTCTGTGGCTTTGGTCACTTGGCCTGTCTTCCACCAATGTTATCTGGCTCCATACGATAGGGTAGTTTGATATGTGGATAGAAGATAAAATGTGCTAAAGGGTTTGGTGTGTGGGGCTGTGTTTTTGTTTTGTTTTGGGTTTGTTTGTTTTTTATCTATTAATATACTGGGAAGATTGGTAAGCAGTAGGACTTGCCCAGCTCTCTTTCAAAATACTAGAGTTTTCGAGAAAGGAATCTTGTTTATGGTAAATTGCACTATGGTACCAAGATCCTTCTAGAGCCACTGTGTTTGTACAAATGTTATACATACCTATCAAGCATTACTGTAACACCTGCTAAATATACACACTTTAATTAGTTGGTTTTTTTTTTAATAGAAAATACTGAAGTTAATGATCGTTAGCATTTGTAGCACAATTCTTACCCAAGCCACGCTTCCTCCCTTTGGAAATGACTCTAAAAGCACCGGTTGTAAAAGTTCTTAAGCAATCCTTCATTCTTTGCGAGAACACTTTTTTCTTTTTTTTTTTTTTTATTTTTTATTTTGCTCCCCACTGTTTTTTAGTGGAAATGATGTTACTGCTGTGAGGGTTTAAGAAGGTGGAAAGAATGAGGCTCTTTGGGATTTTTCCCGAGCACTGGGTGATGGAGAAGAGAATACAAAGATAATATGACACTGTATATTTTCCTTGATTACTATTACCCAGCAATATGTTCATAGAACTAGTTTGGAGGTTTTCGTGGCTGGTTTAGGTCTGTCATATCAGAAGACAAGTAAGGGCTTCAGTGGTAGATATGCCCTTTATTTTTTCCTAGAAACAAAGATATTTCTTGCTTACAAAATTTCTGGAGAACATCATTCCCAATTTGTTTTACACAGAGATTAGTTTTATACGTAGTCAAAATTACTAAAGAAATCTGTTGAGCCATGTTGTGTGTTAGGGGTTGTTTGATTGGTTTGGTCTGATTTGGTTTTGTTTTGTTTTTAAGCTTTGAGGCCTATCAATGGTCTCTTTTCAAAATGTTTGGAAACAACTTGTATTTTGTTCTGACATAGACGACCTTTCAGATGCTTTTGGTCTGTTAAGGAAAACCTCATATAATTGCTATAGATGTCAATACTGTGTGATGGTAACTAAAGCACAGAATGTTTCTGTTTCTTTTCATCATTTGCATTTTATTACTGATTTTTCTTATTTTGGAGTAAAGGATAAATTAAGGAAAAAAAAAAACCCTATGAAATGGCTGACAGATCTTTAACTTTTGAGGACCCACAGAACTGCTGTTGGGTGAGATCTGAACATTTTGAGACAGCATTTTGAATTCAGTCTAGATTGATTTTTCATCAGAATGCCTTGCTCTTAGTTTCCTAACGTTAAACCAACAAGGCGTTTTTAAGATTTCTGATTGTTTTTTCAGTGCTAATTAAAAGTGTATTTGTAGATGTGTTCTCCAACCAGTTTGTGACACAGTAAATATTGCGTTAAGATAGTATCATCTGTGTAAAGTGGAAAGCATTGCCTCAAAATATTTTTTGTGAAACATTATTTAATTGATCTTTATTTGTACAATATTGAAATCAGTGTCCTGTGTTGTATCTTTTCTATACTATTTGTAAGCAGACAAGTTCGTGGTTTTTTTGCCTGCAGACTGTTCTCCCTTTTGAAGGTTTTTTATTAAAGGAAAGAATGAGAAAGAAAGAAAAACCAAACCCAACAGCTAGACACTCTGCAAGATAAAGGCTTTGTTTGTAAGCCTTTGGTCATGCAGCATGAAGGTCTAAATGCATTTGTTATGCATACTTTCCATATCAAGTGTCTTCTGTTGCTTTTGATCTACTTCTTTCAACTGATATTTGGAAGTCAACATTTTTTCTGACCCTCAAAAGTAAAAATCCTGCAAAAGGTTTTGTTTTATTTAAACGATATCTTCCTAACTCTCAGAATTAAGTAGCTGTTGTACTGCAAACTATGCTCTTCTGTGACTAGCATGGGATTTTTCCTTTTGATTTTTCAGTTCATAACAGGGAGGGTTTCATTCTGGAAGACTATTTGTAGACTGATTTGAAATAGTTTCATTCAGGTAATCTTTTACAGGGTGGGACAGAAAGTCTTCAGGGTGATAGCTGCACTTGTGCTGACTCTGTGATCATAGTTTTTATTCTTGCCTTTTCATCATTAGCACACATATATTTAAAATCCAAAATGCAGTTTTCTTTTTTTTTTTTGTATTAAGAGAAGAACAGAGCAGTGGAAAAGAGACTGCAGCCCAGATATGGTAAATTTTAGGTCTTTATTTGTGGTTTTAACTCCATAAATGCTTTTGGCCTATCACGCAGAACTGGGATGGAGATATCGTTGCCAACTCTTCTGCATTTGGCTAAGCACGCTGGTGACACAGGACACTTCTTGCTGGCAGCACTTTTGATGCACCTGCTAGGTTCCAAGATCCAGTCGGATGTGGGGCATTTGTTCTCCCTGTCATCCCATGTTAACCCAGTAGAGGGACCTGATGTCTAGATTTATATTCTAGTAAGATACTTAGTTTTTCACATATATATTTTAGGGGGAAGAAGATGTCTTTTGTTGTGTTTGTTTTGAAGTGAAAATCTCATCACTAACCTAAGGGTGAGAGAAGAAAAAAAGATTTGGTTCTCTGTACTACACTAACCCTGTATTAAATATTGATCTAGCTAGTCTGCCTGATTAATAAAAGATGACAATGCAGGTTCTAGTACAATTACAAGTGTTCTTTTGTCATCCCTAAGAAATCACAGTGAGTCATTCAAACCCAATTTTTTAAAGTGCATTAAAATACGCAGAGTATAGTTCAGTTACAGTAGGGTGATGCTGTGTGACTGCTGTACACAGTGTCATTAAGTTTCGAAGTTTACCAGCAACTTGTAAATGTAAATTTGTTTAAGGCAAAACATTTTTAGTTTAGTTTGTGTTACTGCTTATTAAGCTGTGCAACATTCCTGTAGGAACAATTTTTAAAGTTTCTGACCTTAGTTTTTTAATCAAATCCCAAACTCAGTATGTAGAATTCAAGTTGTGGAAATTTGTGTATGAAAAAATTATATTTAGGTAGGAAAGGGAACCAAGACTTCTGCCCATACTTTTAAAATATGATTATAGTCCTTACAATATTCAAATGTGTACATACTTGCAGGGTTGGGAATAAATTCCTTATTTTTCTCAGACATATTAACTGAAGAAAGACCAGATTTATCATATTTAGGAAGCAACACTATATCCTCAAGTGAAGATGCCCATAAAGCTTGTTTACGTATAGACAATAGTTGAACTTTTGTAAAAACTCAAGAACTAAGTTAAAATGTTCATACATTCATACAAAACTTAGCTGTTCTTCCCTCCTTTCAGGAGTGACTAGCTGAGCACTGTATAACTCACTGTCATATCTAAACTTTGGAAAATAGACCTTTTGTATATGTTATTAACTTTCTGAGAAAAATTGGGAGGACGTGGATTCCTCCTCAGTTAAGCAGCGGAAGCGGACCAAAATGGCTTTACTGTAAAGGCATGTGCCTTGGAAAACTCCCAGATCCTCTCTCTGAACTGCTGCATGTGCATCAGGGTTAGGACCTCTTGTTTTGTGTCTTAGAGCAGACTTGTGATTCCCCCAGAGCAATGGGCTTTGTCCTGTGAAAGCACCTGTAGATCAGCTCGTGAGGAACAGCAGTACCTACTGGTTGTTTTGCAGGTGCTGATGTTGTTTCGGTTGGGTTCTTTGCAAGTGCTGTCAATACAAGAGCTTCCAGCCAAAGCTCATGTAGCAGTTCTGACCAATGCAACTCAAGTTCCCACTGGTGCGATGTCTCTGTGGGAGTTTTCTCTTTTTCCTTTTCAAACCCCCCCCCCCCCCCCCTCTAATTTATTAGTTCTTAGTTGGCATTTGACTTCTTAATTGTGAGATAACTGCTCTGTTCTTTATTTCTGCCTTGGTGACTGTTAGATGTGGGATAGATTTGGGGTATCATTTGTCGTCTTATTCTGTTTGAGGGATAGGAATTGTGGTGGCAGGGCTTGGAGCTCAACAGTGGGCTCTCAGGGTCATTGTATTTATGGAAACTGCAGAGGTTTCAGGGTTGTCAGCTTCAGCTGATATGTTAGTGCAAAACAAAACTTTTGTTCTCAAGATCTGTGGTTATCTGAGAAATTTTTCTTTCAGACTGTCTTCTGCCTTTGTACCGGTGTGAGTGATCATATTGAAACGCTGATTCCTTTACAAACATGTCTGTTCTATGTGAAATATTCATTTCAGGACACAAACCTAGGCAGGGTCTGTGGTGACTTCCCTTATGGACTGTCCTATTGAAATAGGTACATCTGTGTAATATAGTTAAAATGTTAGCATTAGCTTTGGCTGATCAAAGCTATCTTTTAAAACAGCACTGTATTGCCTTTTGTGACTTTCCGAATAGCATCTAATAGTTCTGGTGTATTTCTCATAGTCATGCAAAAAGAGTAACAGAATAACTTTTCTATTGTTACGACTACTCATGCATTCTCACAAAGCCTTACATAATGCAAAGCAGAGATACAAGCTCAAGTGACAAGCTGGTTAATCTGCATAACAGTCAGGATTTATTTGAAGCCAACTCTGTGTTAATACAATTGTATTGTTTTGAATTCTGGGGCTAGCTGAGATACCTCCTTGGCCTTTTACAGTAGACCATTGCATGATAGTACCCTCACCACATGTCTCCAAGCATATGTGTGCACTGCCTGTATTCTCGGAAATCAGATGATCGTGGTGATCCCTGATGCTTGACGCAGAACTTTATCCCTAAGTTCAAGAAAGCTACCATCAATGCTGTGAAATAACTTCTCCAGTCATAACAAGTCCCTTTCAGGTATCTGAACTCTGTAGTGGCAGTTTCTGGTGAGTTTTTGGCTTCCTTTTCTGCCATGTAGATAAGACATGCAAGCAAAATGATGTCTTTATAGCCTTGCTAATTTTTTTTCTTTTCTGCTTTTACTTTAATGGGAAAACTCCAAAGGCAGCCTGCTCAACAAACGTAGGATTTCAACAGATGCAGCATTTGCATGTTCTCTCGCTCTTGGGAGAGGGTGTGATCAAATTTCATCTGCTTGGTTTCAGCCTAGAGAAACTTCTAATTAGCGAACACCAAATAGACTGCCCTTTCAGGTTGATAGGATTATAAGCAAGAGTTTATAACTGCCAGAAACTCGGATTACAGGATTTTATACTGTGATTGGTTTTGATAGGTAGGGTTCTTCCCTGCCTGCAGATAGTGGAATCATCAGTCCTGGATGCCTTGAGGACCTTGAAGTCATAGCAGTGCGTGATGTGGTCTGATATATTATCAGCTGTTGTGTTACACACCAGCTGCATAGGATTATAATGTTCTGGTTAGAGCAACTGGGAAAGAGGTGGCTGTAGGAGCTAGATGATTCTCTGGCTTTCCACAGAAAGTTCAAGATGAATTCTTTCTCTGGTAATACCTGGATTTGGAGTAATTATCTAACATAAAAAAATGTTTTCCAGTTTCTCCATTCTGTGGTAGCGTGGCTTTTGACATGGAGAAAACTTGTGCTGCTCTCTAAAAGTGTATTTTTCTGCTGTTTGTCTCCTGAACCTCTTGTTGCCTGTCTTCTGGAGAATATAAGCTGAGTTTCTGCCACTGCCCTTGTGTTTTCTTCTGAACTGTCTTGCATATGTTTTATTTCATTATCTTTGTCTCAGTCTGAGGCAGCCTGTGAGGAATGTCTGAGCCAATCCTGGCCCATCCTCATTAATTATAATGAGATGCAATGTCTCTTAAAAATTATGTAAAGAGCCATTATGTAAAGATATGTATCTGTGTGGCTGTAAGCCACTTATGGGAATTTTCCTGAATCTCCATTTAGGGGAAGTATTTTTTCAGGGAAGATCACTTAAACTGATCTTGATTCTTGAACAATAAATCTTCTTCAATAATTTTAAAGGTGAAATACATGTGATCTGTTGCCATTTTCCCCAAATTCTCCATTATGAGATCTTCCTAGAGGTAGTGAGGACCTGTTCCATTTTGAATATAACTTAAGGCTATTTTCTTCCATTCCTCACCTATCCAAACATCTCAAGTGTTGTTTTTTGAAGTTCTTTGAATTACTTTTTGGAAAACGTTTTTTTTCAATGCACATACTGCATTTAATTAACGCAAATACTGCATTTAATTAAATCTCAGTTCTGTAAAAAATCAATGCTAGAAGAGACCAGGACTGCTGGACTACCTGGGGTTTCATTATGTCAGATTATGTAGTCTTTGTTTTCATTTATTCACTCCAAACCTTCATAGCTTTCACTGACTTAAGATATACTGAGGCTAGACTTCGGCAGGGAAATTTTGTGTTGATATTCAGGAACTATTTTGGGTGTGTTTCTGGAGAGAGAGAATGTGAATTCGCCTTTGGAGAATGCTGCTGGCTTGAGTTGAGACTACTTTGTCGTATAGGCAGAGTAAAGATCTGCAAATTCTGTCTTTCTAGAAAAACATTTCAGGCTTGTAGTGTCTTGTGCAACCATACTATGGTATAGCGGTTGGTTTCAGTGATCCATCTTTTCCTTTTGAGCTTTTTTCTAAGGAACAACGGCATATGCATTTGCCGTTCATTCTGTCTTTCCCTTTGGCCTGTCCAGTAATTTGATGATCTATTTTAATTACAATTGAGCATCTTTTTAAAAGTTTTATAAGAATGGTGTCTCCTACAGCTTGGTAGAGGAGTCTTCAGACTGATGCCCCAATTTGGAACAAGCAGACAAAATTTAATCTTTATGTACGACCCTCGACAGGAACTGGCCAGACATTAAGTAGATGTACAACTCCAAACCATTCATGGCAAAAATACCACTCAACTGTTCTACTGAGTCTTTGTCAAATGTTTGCCTCAAAAAATCTGTGGGTAATTTTTTTTCTACTTCCTTGGAGATACCTCTCAATCTGTTAACTGAGAATTATAAGAAGGAAAAGTTGTTCATATAAGTTACTCAATGTTGCAAGACTCTCTGCTTGCATACCTTAACAATTTTGGGAATTGTTTTTCACATTAGATGATCTTGTCTGCATGTTACTTATTTTGATAGTATTCTTTGAGTTGGATTCTTAAAGGGAGGGAGACTCTGTCCGTGTCATTGTTTTGTATTTGAGAAATTACGATATTGAATGCTTCTTACTTTTTAATATGAACTTGTCACTAGAACTTGCTTGTAGAAGCAGCACATTTTGGCTGGCCAGCAGTAACTTCTACAAGAGCTAGAAATGCCAAGCTGGTGGTAGGCTTGGATAGCAACTAGTTTGTGCTCAATTTAAAGTGCTCAAAAAAAGAGTTCTTCAAAATTCTCTGATTCAGAATTTTTTAACTAAGTGTTTTATTCTGTCCTCTAAGAGAATAGAAATTCTTGCCTTTGAAGTCTCTTGTATATAATTTAAAATAGAAATGTTGATCACATAGATAATTAAAACTGTTCAATACATTATCTGAAAACTTGATGTACATTATGTTTGTTCATCATTTTAGTGTATTTCTAGTTCAGTCAGTAGTGCGTTTACACAGAGAATCTTGAGGAATGTGTTTCCCTGACCTTACTTCAAGGAAAAAAAAAAAAATCTGATTTTTAAAACGTTTTTTTCTGCTGATTTGACTTCCCCATTTAGGGAGTTTGATTGGGTTGTTAAATCTGATTACTTTCCTGTGTGTTCTGCTGATAAGGCAAAATTTAAGCCTGTTTACTTACCTGAATAGAAACTGGGACCTTGAGTCATCCAGTGTTTCTGCATCAGTGAGCCTGACTCCAGCTTGGATGAAATATGGGTAGTTCCTGCAAGGTTCTTGAAGTACATTTTAACATTTAATTTTCTGTTTATGTAGACCATGATCTTCAAAACCAATTTTCAATCTTATCACAAGGTGTCATGTTTGTTCTCTTACTGATTATAGATATTCATTCTGACAAATGAAAAGAAGACAACTCACTATGAAACTTGCTTCTCTTTTGCTTCTCCAGTTTCTTGGCAGTGTGGAAGGAAGCAGTGGAATTGCTGCTTCTGTGTAGCTGAGCAGGAGAAACAATTTAGAAATCTCTTTCTAAAATTTGTACCTGTATATTAATTCAGGACTGAATTAAGCACTCCAAATACTGCATTTCTTGAGACAGCATTATCATCAAGAATATAGATACTTCACCAACATTTCTTTAGCCACTCTTATGGTTCTTAAGTTCATCATGAAACTTTGCACTTTCAGTGTTAGTTTTCATTCATAATTGTGCCCATGTGAATGAGCAGGACAGGCTTTGGAAGCTGGTGGGTGGTAGGTAGGTCTTGTCAGTTTGTGTATTTTCACATGAATATCGGGAAGAATTAAGAGTGCTCTGCAGCTTATTGTGTCTAAAGAAATATATAAAATACAATTTTGGTGAAGACTTGCAGATTTGTATAAAAATTGACTGTAGATGTGCACAGTCTCTTCAACCTATTTTCTGAGAATTTAATTTTTTAAAATTTTTTCTATTAGTTTGTTCTCTTAGTCCTCCTAATAAAAGAACAGTAGCCTGTTCAGTCTTATTTTAAATTAATCTTTCACAGGTATAAGGAAAAAGAAAGTGACTGGTAGCTTTTTGTTCTTTCAGAACTAAATCCATTTGTCCAGTTTTGATGACCAAATAAGGCTTTAAGAAATACATTTAATAAATTGCTCTACTCTTTCCTGAAGGACTCGGTCATGTAAAATCACGAACGGCAGCCATTTCAGCGGCTGCTTCTGAAGGTGATTGTTACCTCTTCACCTCTTTTTTTTTTTTCCTCCTCCCCATCTTTAATCACAGAGACAATTGGTTTCGATAACAACTAGTTTTTACTTCATTTTGAAGCCCTGGGGACCTGGGAGTTGTTTTAAATGAGGGTGGGTCTTAGCCTGAATGTCATTAGAAGCAGTAACAGATATGCTCAAAAGGTTGAAACAGGTGTGTTGAAAAGCATCGGGTGTTTGTGGATCTTGCTGAAAATGATGATTTAGAGCAATGTACATTAAAAGGCATTAAAGATTATTTTCCTGGTAGCCAAATAAGTCTTTGATTAGATGAACATGAGAAATCATGTATATATATGAACAGCGAAGAATAAGGGAGTTTGAGAATGAATTTTGTAAGTCTGAAAAGTAATATAAAATGGATACTACATATCTTGCATATAATACAATAGCGTCCTTCTTTGATTTTATTGTTCTTAATTAAATGTTCTTACCTGTATGGGAACACACACATGCACACCCTTATGTCTAATTTTCTTCTGAAATTAGTTCATGTTCATTTCAAGATAGGCACTGCTATCTCTAGTCACAATGATGTTCACTGTGAGACAGAGTTGAAGGCTTTGGCATCTAAAGTTGTAGTTTCTTCTTTGGGCTTGTTCAGCTTTCTCTTAAGTTTCATCCTAAGAACTACTTTCTTTTCATCCCTCTTATTTCAGAGGTCACTGAAACTCTCTAACATATTTTGTGAAAATTAAGTAATACATTCAACCATAAGTTGGCCATAAAATGATCTTTATGGATATGCTTTGTGGTGGGAAAATACTGCACTGAAGTGTGAGTAGTCTCTGTGTCTTAGGAAGAATATATGTGCCTTTCTAAATCGAGTTTTCTGTAATCAAACTGATCTTTAATTTGGCAAAAAGTAGATAGCGTGAGGTTTTTATTTTGAACAGTACGTTATTTGTAGTCCTGTTCTGCTGTAGTACTGAGATACTAATATATTTTAAATTAATGTAGTTTCTTTATTTTGATTTTAGGAGAATGACATCTTCCTGGGCTGGGAAAAGGGAGCTTACAAGAAATGGGGAAAGAGTAAGAAAAAGTGCTCTGATCTAACACTAGAGGAAATGAAAAAACAGGCTGCTGTCCAGTGTCTTCGCTCTGCTTCTGATGAAGTAAGTTTGAACTATTTAATAGATTCTCAAGACTTTATGCCCTCGTGTTAGGCACATTTAGATTGTGATGCTTATCTTTTAATTTGTGGCTTCTTAAAATGCAAGTTCGCCAAGAGTTCTCTGAGAGTTCTTTATTTTTTCTTTAGGAAATTACGAAATCTGTGTATGGCAGCAGGATTTCACAAAAGATTCTGTACTATGTAGTGTCATGCTTTCCTTTCTGTAAGCCCTCACCTATTCTTGTCAGGGTTGCAATGCACAGGTTGTGTTGAAATGACCACAAAGTTTTGCATAAAGGTATTTCTTAAAATTCTGAGTTTACTTTGTGTTGTGTGTGAGCAGCAAGGAATGGAAAGAAATATGGGCAGAAATCTGTCTTGCTTTGTGCGTGCTGTATGTGTAATCCAGAATTGCTAAATAAAATGCAATGTATAGTAGCAAATGTTCACTTGCCATTGAAGTGGAGTTGAA